>APFE031411928.1:61544-201081 GCA_000404065.3 Pinus taeda
ATGACAGTGCTTACATGGATGAAGATCAAAACAATGATCTTTCATATGGCCAACTCGGTCACAGTGTTGGCATTTCATGATCTGTTGTTGTTGTTGTTGTGGAAGAGGGGCAGAGTCTGGAACAGCTGACGCTGAACTATCATTAGGAGCAGGTGAACTATCATGAATGAATCCAACACTCTGAAACTGAATGGGCTTTGAGTAGTCTGGAATATGAAAGGACAAGTCCTTGTCATATCCAAGACCAGTTCTATGCTTATTGTGGACAAGCTGTTCCCAAGGTCTGATGATGGGCTTAGGAAGTGCAGACTGAGTTTCTGTATCTGCGTGTACAACTGCTGCTTTATCTAAATGCACTGTAACATTATTGTCTCGCTGTTTATGGGAGTCTGTTTCAATCTTCTGAACAAAAACAGGTTCAGAATGATGTCTATTTTGATGTAGCTTTTCTTGCTGTATCTGTGATTCAAGCTGCAAAAAATCGATCTTTTCCTGTGCATTATGCAGGCAAGTATGAATGTCACGGAGAGTGTCTTTGTTGATGTTTACCATCCCATCGTCATTAGACTTTATCAAAGTATTTAATAAATCTAATACATCATAAATTAAAGCCATTTTCTAGGCTTTAACAATCAATGTTCCAATCAACCAGCAGCAACGATGATTGTAATGCATTCAAAATCGACCAATATTCAGCCAATACTTTACAGATTCACATGTATCAACTCCATTGTTTACTAAAACCCTACTAATAGTATATGAAATTCTTACTAAATCTATTGATTGAGGGAATGTCCTCAATATGATAGCTATATTTAATTCAGATTAAAACCCTTATAGTATTACCACACTGAGTATGTCAAGTTTCCAGCCTTAGGGCAGATCAACCTGCTTCAAAGAGAGACGATAATGTTGGTGTTCATGAGAGAAATGGATGAAACTGATATGCCTAGAATGCTAAAGATTTAAATGCTCCATGCAATGGCGCGAAGTTTCCTGTGTCGATGGACGGGTTTTTCTAGAAAGTTCTGTAAGCATTTAAAATTCTCCAGCAATGACCCTCCTTCGACTCCTCTGCACAATCTACCAGACTCGCAATCATTTAGCCCTAGGAAGCCTATGAAGGCCTGTCGAAGAGCTCCTTTCGATGACCTAGATAAGCTATATTGAACCCAATAGTGCATATCCCAGGTATGTTTCTCTCTGATTTAGCTTAAACACGATTCATTTAAGCTCAAAATTGGTTCACCCAAACACTACTCATCTCAACAGGTCTAAAATTACAGTTAGTGCCTATCTTAGGCCTTCTGTACCGACTCTACTCTTCGAATAGTTCCAAGGCCAAAGTGGCCGCCTTTATTTCTTTTTCTCGCCTGCTTGTAATGATTCCTGGTTCTCACATTGACAATACAGTATGCTCACGTCCTCTGAAAGGAATAATGAGACCATCTGTAACTGGGTTGCGAAGATTGGGCGATTGAGCGAGCTGAGGAAGATGAGTATGAGATTGAATCGATTCAATGGAACCATTCCTGAATCGCTGACCAAATGCCGGCATCTGCAAGGGTTTGAACCACGTGGAGTCGGGCCATCCTTCGGAAATACTTTCTCACGCTCTATAAATCTTGCTACCAACAATGATCACTGTTTTTGACTTCACGTAGCTTGCTTAGCAACCACACCGACGCTGTGGATGGGGGCTTTTGCTTTTGCTATTCACACATGTAATCCGTGGGCTTGTGCTATCAATTTGCCTTGCATATATACAACTTTAACTCGCATATATTCAAGACCATCAAAATTTCACTGAATGGTTACTAGTGTGGGAGTGGCGTTCACCATAGCGATACCACAGCGATATACCACAGTTGGAAGCTTTGAATGGTTGATAATGAGTATAATGAAGCTGTGGGGTATGGGAGCGGTCGTAGTTGCAAAACAGAGCAATAAAATGATGGATTAAGCCTTACGGACGTTGTTCTCCTTCTTCATGCTGCAAATTCACAATGTTGTTGGAAGAGGCAGAGGAAACCTATTCGCAAATTCATGATGGATTGAATGCAGATTATGCTGGACCTCGAGCTGCATAGCCCATTTCATCGACAAGCAGTGCGCATCGAATGAAACCGTTTCAAAATTAGGGAGGACTGTGTATGAGGAGCGCCAAGCTAGGAGTCGACTGTATTCTTGGATGGGAGGTAGCGTCAGAGCTGCCAGGCTAGGGTACACAACGAATATATTAAACCACGACTGAAATTTTGCAGGGATATGACAGACATGTCAGCCTGCAGAACATAAGCAGAATATGAGTCGAATATGCAGGAAGGAATTACAATAATTGTGGTAGACAGAGTGGCGCAGCATCAATAATGGCAAAAACAGTTATAGAGAGCGCACAGAGCGTATCTTGGACAACGCTGGTCAGGCAGAGACCAAAAATAGAGACCTGCGGAGTCAGGAATGTCGGGGATGGCAGAGCCAAAGCGCCAAGACTTTTAACGCACACATTGTGGTATTCATTCAACACACCAAAAATTATACATATGCCAGCACAAATATATAACGAATTCAACACCAGCACATGAATTAATCAACTAGCGATATCACCGAGAGTTCACGACCCACATAACATTAATGGTCAATGCATAGCTCTGGTGAGAGAAACACAACAAAAGGCCACAAGCAAACAGTGACTCAAATATTAGCAGGACCGGAATTCGCCTGTTCTGATACCATGTTAAACACACATGGGCAACAAAGACAATATGAATGATAAATCATGAAAGTACAATTTTTATTAACAAGAGATATACATTTATAGTACATTATGTGACCATTGGGTTTCACATCACAAGGTCTCTTGGACTACTTAGTCTATTCAGCTTCCACACTAACCCATTTAGGATTAGGTGTCCAATGGATCCTTTGTAAACCTCTAACATTTATCAAGACAAGAGTTGGTGGAATATTAAAGTGCTTCTATCTGTAGGTGACATATCCTGGAACTTCAGTCTTCTGACTTCCAAGCAATAATCTATAGATGACAGGTACTGATCCAGGAGCATCAATCTTCCAAACTTGTCTGCAGTCTGTTTATGACAGATGATGATGCATGGGCATGAACCCCTCCCCAAATAAAAAACAGATGATGATGCAGGGGCATGAACAACCCCTTCCCCTCCAAATCAGATTTGCTTCATGGAAGCTTCCGAAAAGAGCGACATGGCGATCATAGAAAGACGACACGATTTCCTCTTATTTTTAAATTTTAAACATATATTGAAGCATCTAGAAGGCCATAATGTGGCAAGAGGACATGATTCCTCATTCTTTAGGGTTTGTTCCTTTTATTTTAGAAGTCGCCTGCGAGCATGTCAGGCAAGGCAGCGAATACAATGTAAAATTAGGCCGAGAAAGCGGCCAGTACAATGTAAAGAGCAGGCCGAGAGAGGCCTTCGGCCCATGAGAGGCTATAGTATGAATTTTGTTTGCTTTCGAATCTAAATATTTGGTGTATTCTAAAATTTGTGTGTATTTATATTACACAAGCCCTGTTCAAATATCGCATTTGCCATGTCCTGTTATTGGCATTAAGGGCAGCTGCAGGGGCAGCATAGACAAGAGTACCCAGGTAGGTGACAGCCTAGTAACCAATGGTGATGGATTGACGAAGGGGCAAGGAAACACACGTAACGTGTTTGTTGGCAGTCTGTCGCCAAATCGAGAAGTATTGGAGTGAGTAGTGACAGACTCACAAAGTAGGTAGGTCATCATGGAGAAATGAAATGAAATGAAATTAGATATACTCTATGAATTATTAGTTTCCCTGTTTTTTGTTTTTTGCAATTCAGTGTTTTTATTATTCATATTAATGATGGGTCAATCCAATCTTTACGCCGTAAGGCGTTTCCCTCTGAAATGAACACCCCTAAATGTCTACTTGTCCTAATCTTAACCATTAGATCTACAATTCTCTGCCGTCCAAAATGCAACCCATCAGTCTACCTAGCCAGCACAGCCCGTCCATCTACCTACCCAGTCGTCTACCCAGCTCAGCGCGTCTAACAGTAAAGAACTGGTGAACTGGGTCATCGGTATCCTTACCTTTTGCACCGTCGCATCGAGGGCTTCTGCGCGGACTCCAGGGAAGCGCTGGCAGAGACTTGTGGGCGAGGCGCCTAGTGAAGGATCACTTGTAAATCCACTGCCCCCTACGAGGAGGTCCATCAATGGCAATCGATAGGGAAATATTTCGAACGGTATGTGTCTTTAGGGGCTGTAACCACGGAGTGCAATTCCCTTCCACTAATTTCATTTCATTTCAGATTATATGGTGTGTACATTTCTTGAGCTCATCCATTATGATTTCCCTTGTCCTCCCACGCAAGTTAAAGTACGAGTTGCCTGGTTTGATGTGAGAAAGGATCACTCACAACTTTTGTTAATGTAAGTCTCTTAGTTTTTTGAACATGTTTTGTGGAAAAATTACAGTAACATAAATCGCAATCTTAGAACAATGTGTCAACTTTTGATTTCAACAATAGCTTTTAGTATTCGAGTAGTTTCAAATTTACCTGAAACCAACAGAAGTATGGCCAATCCAAAGGAGAAATTAGAGTAACAAAAATCGCAATATTAGAACAATGTGTGAACTTTCGATTTCAACCATAGGGCAATATTAGAGCTAACAAGCGCGGCAGTGTTCGAAGAAAATCCACTTCTAAGGGCCCTGTTCGCCCGACAAATAAAAGGATGAACAGGTATGCCCTTGATTTGCCATTAAATGAAAGAGATCTTGCTCGTAATTGTAGAATCATGATCGTTGATTGCAAAGATGGACACTCCACAACAAGTCAACTGCAATCTTCAAGTGTAAGAGGGACTGAGAAGATTCATCCTCCACACATGCCAACGGGTCTGTTAATCGATGTTGACGATGTACGGGAAGAAACTTGTAAACACTGGTCTTCTAGGAATCGGGCAGAGAAGAAAGGAGTGCGACTAGTTCGTAGAAATCAAGTTTTGAAGCTAGATGATTACCTCGATACCAACATCATTGACAAATATATGGAGTAAATTCTTACTTATCCCAGTTTGCCATAATTTTTTTTAAATTCTTTTTCTTGTTAATTTGGCTGGGCTTGAGCCTCTGAAAGTGAAATCTTGTAGGCCCTTTACATACAGTTCCACGCCCATGTCCTGTAATGTCGATAGGATCTCAAATCAGAGTCTGTACCTGTCTGCTATTACTCTTTTGTTTAACAGATGACACCAACTTATTTCTTCTATATAAAGTTTGTTTCATAAACTAAATCACGTTTGGTTCTGTAAAGTTTGCTGGTTCTATATGTTAATCAGAGTCTGTACCTGTCTGCTATTACCCTTTTGTTTAACAGATGACACCAACTTATTTCTTCTATATAAAGTTTGTTTCATAAACTAAATCACGTTTGGTTCTGTAAAGTTTGCTGGTACTATATGTTTGTTGAAGTACTTCAATCTACATTAGAGAATTTAGTCCATCTTAACGGGTTTTATACTGAAAAGAGTTCTTAACAGGTGGTCGTGCACCCAAAGAATAGGACTTTGTCCAAAGCAGCGGAAACTAAGAGAAGTGACTCCTGTATTCTCATTTCTACATTGTCTTGCATTCGCTCTTGCTTTACTTTCAAGTTTTGCGTTTTATTAAGAGATGTCAATTTGCCCTGCTTTTGAAGGCGAACAAACTACCCTTTGAAAAAGCTGCATTTTCTTGAAACACATAGAACACTAACCGATCTTTGTTATCCTTCAAACAAGAATCATCTTTGTGTCAAGTGAAGACAAAAATTTATGCTCGTTCTGTTTTACAAATTTTGCAGAACATATTGGCCAAATTTTACTAATAGTCAAAGTTGATTGGTCAAAATTGAAATTAGTCAAAAGTGATACATTCTTTTTTGGATGAATTTATTCTTGACCTTTTTTATATAAAAAAATAGTCATATGGCAAGTATTGCTAATAAATTTACGTGCATCTCATTCCATGTGCAGGCGATTGTGGAAGAATCTACCCGAGGCTAAACAGAAGTCTTGTACTTTCTTGGATTGTTTGTGGTTTTCAATGTATCTTGAAGAGGCATTATCCTTCAACGTATTGAAATGGACGAAGGCAAAAAGTATTTTTGCAACGCAATACGTTTTCATTCCGATAGTTCACTGGTACTGTAAATGTATTTCCTTCTTTCTAATCTTTGTTTATCTTTGGAGAAAAATCTTCCTTTCTCTTATCTTTTCTACAATTGTGATCTTTAGATGGATATCTAGTGGCTCGTGACCTTGCAGTCAGAAAAGAAAGTTGTGTTTGTGTAATGAAAGTCTGAAAGATTCACATTCATGTGTAGGAGCCATTGGAATTTATTGATTCTCTGTCATTTTGGAGAGGGTTTCGGTACCCAACAAGGACACCATGCATGTTGCTTTTGGATTCATTGAAGGAAACAAATCCAAATCGGCTTGAACCCCTGATAAGAAAGTGAGTATGAACTCTTGGCACATTACTTTGTCCTTTACAACCTAATTGTTGCCAGTTGTTCCGTTATTTATCCTTCAAAATTTATCCTTTTGTTTTTGGTGTTTATGAAAACAAGTCGGTCCTACCAATTTCAAAAGAAAACCAAGGGTTTTGTCATTTGCTTGTTCACCAGCTGTAGTGTACATGTAGGATTTAACTTCCCTATATGCCAGTTCACGAGGATGTTTTGACATAACTTCTATAGGTTCCTCATAGATATTCATAAAGAAGAAGGCAAGCAGGACGGGGACAAAATAATTGCAAAGATCCCTCTTTTGGTTCCCGATGTAATAAATTCTTACTGATTGTATCTTTAGAAATTGTATCTGTGTTTGGTTCCATTTCATGTTCATGTTCTGTCACAAAAGTGACTCAACCTGATCATTTAATGTGACATTCATTGCAGGCGACTCAGGAGACAAATGGTAATGACTCTGGCGTTTTCCTGCTCCATTTCATTGATCTCTTTTTGCAATCGGCTCCAGAGAATTTCAGCATATCTAATGGTTGTTATCCTTATTTTGTAAGTATTGATATATCTTCTATTTCTTCCCTTCAATGAAATCTGTTGTTTGGAGTCTGGACACAACATTTAGATGTAACCAGGAAAATTGTTGTTTCCAGCTCACCAAAGATTGGTTCAAGAGTGACGAAATTCAAAAGCGTCGAAAAGACATCTACAATATGTGTTTGTAAGTTATGATCTATTTCAAAACATAGACTAGCTGAGAAACACGTGATTATTATTGATAATTAAACTTTTCAATAGAATATCTACCTATGTCTCAAGCACTCTCGTTACTTTATCTACTACACAGGGAGGAACGGCATTCTGTAAGCCAGATGACAAACAGGAGAATTTCAGCCAGAAGTAAAAAGTTCCATCTTTTTGTTCATACTGATTACATGTCAAACTGGATTGATCTTTCAAGTGCTGCTTGAGAGACTGGTTGCAACACCTGTACAAATTGTATCATAAACTTGTAGCTCTACACGTACTTTTCTTGATTCTCTATGAAAGATGAGAAATCACTGAGCATGGTCATATTTGTCTTTGCTGTTGATTTTTGAAACATTAAGAGAGATTATCATTTCTTCAGCTTGATTGCAAATGAGAAAACTCTTAAAAGTAGTAGTGTTGCCATGATATGCAATTACTTCAGACAACTTTGGCTTTGTTTGCATGTTCAAGATGGGACAGAACTTTGTGAGTCTAGGGACTTGTAATATCTTCACAACCAGGTGGTGAGAGTGCTTCAGTACAAATCTAAATATTAGATGAAGATGGCAGCTTTTAAAATATACTCATCAAGTCTTAGTAATTGAGTTTTGATTCAGTTAAAAAACTCGAGACAACCTGTTTTATTATTACCTAGTCATTAATATATCTTGCACCGAGTTTTGTGGCCTTTCAACGATTGTGTGCAACTAATGATTTGAAAATTCTGGTTGATATGGACAGTTTGGTGCTCATCCTTTTCAATGAACTGCTTGCCTCTTTCTACAAGGGTTAGGCAACTAACTCATACTGGATGACATGATGTTCTCTTCGATTTTTAGCCCATGATTCTTGAATTAATACGCATTCCAATGAAGCCAAACATCAGATGATAGGAAAAAGACAGATATTTATTGTAAATGTGGAGAGAGACTTTATACTGACATACTTTTGCAAAACATGAGCAATGCCATGTATTCGGTTGGATGAGCAACTCCTCATATGCATCTATTTTCTTCAAAAAATTGCAAGAATAGCATTGAGCTTTTTCTTTTGCAAAGAAGAAAACCTGAAAAAAGGATTTCTGTACAAAACGTCAATCATTGTCTTTATTGGATATTTTGGGTAAACATTGCAATGCCAAATTTATTTTATTTTTAATATTTTGCCAATACTCTAAACAAAGTGATGGTTTAAATGTATGAAGCCTTGACAATGACAACTCAGTTTTCAATTCTGTATTTGAAACTGACTTTCAAAATTTATAAACATCTCAAAAAAATCATAAAAATTAGAAATCATAAAGTTGAGTATTTGGAACTTTGATGTAAGAAAATAGTCATTTGGGATTAAAATCAAAACCAAAATTATTTCAAATTTTTGAAATTAGTGGGCTTGGCAACAACTATTTTTGCCTTGACTTCAATGAAGTTATTTGTGGCATTTTGTGGTGCCATTCAGTTTGTAAAATTGCTATATTAATTTTAATCATGTGTAAAAGGAAATGATGTAATAACAATTTTATTGTTGGATGAAATATTTGTCAATTTATAGTATAAAATTACTTTGTAATAGTACAACAAATCTAGTTAATTTTCTATGGCATTGTTGGTAGGAAAGTACATCATGGTATAGTTCTTAAAAACTTCCTTTAGCCATCAGATTTTATGGCATTGTTGGTAGAAAAGTACATAATTGTATAGCTCTTAAAATCAACTATCCCTTTAGGCATCAGATTTTAAATGTCAGTCAATCTGGATATCAACTATTGCGAGATTGGTGGGAAAATGGAACTCAAGATGTGTATCTAATAAATTAAACTTCTTTGTAATGGTACATGTTCTTGTTGGATTTTAAAATAGATGAACTTAAGTTGGTTGCAGCTCTTATTCAATTTCAGTGGTTTTACGTATTACATAAGTGATATTGTATAGATAGTGGCAAGGTTTTATCTGCGATGAATTTAAGTTGGTTGCAGCTCTTATTCAATTTCAGTGGTTTTACGTATTACATAAGTGATATTATATGGATAGTGGCAAGGCTTTATCTTTCACCATGTTTCATGGTGGTTTGAAGTCATATTGCGGAATTGGTGGGTTTTTTTTTGTAATGCTATTGTAATGATCTATATATTAATATCAATCTTCTTTCTTATTTGTTCTTTTTTAGGGATAATTGTTATTATTTGCTATTTATGCCATCTTTAGAGAAGGCAATTTCTCTTAGATGTTTGTTATTTTACTTTTGTTGTAGAATTTGTGGTAGTGTATTTAATATTGGAATGACCAAATCTATTTGGAGGCACTCACCCTTGAAGATGCTTCCTCTCGGATTTGGTTAGTGGGAAGGGAGCACTCTTCTCACTCATATGTCTTCCAAATGCAATGTTGGGTTGATTGTTATGCAAATTGACAAAGCTTTCATCTGTATGGATACTCTTAGAAATTGGTGCGAAGAAGGGTCAACTTGTTGTCCAATTTATTGAACAATAGAAGATCAACTATCACATTTTTTGGAGCTTCCCTTTCTCTAGAAGTGCTTGCTACTTATATTTTGATTAATTTTTTTGAATAGGTTGGTATTTAATTTTAATAATAGGAGAACGAACTTTGGGCACTTTCTTTCACGTGATTGAATAATTCAAATAATCAATCTAAAAGTATCAAAGCCAAACCCTATTTCTCCTCTTTATCATGATGATAATAATTATGGCATATTTTCTATGCAATTGTCTTAATAATCGAGTGGGCATTGTCGCCGCAAAATCTAACATGGCTAGTGCAAAGTTTCACAAGACAGGTGTAGAACTCAAAGCAACAAGATATTGGTTGTTGCTATCACCTTCATAGCCTTTCTCCAAATGTTTAATGGTACTCAACCACAAGGGAGGCTTCCTTAAAAGGATTCAATAATAAAATCTTGATAGAGTCTAGAGGGCTTATATATTTTTTACTAGAGTTCAGAGACTATCCTTAGAGCAATTAAATGAAATATAGGACTATTATCAGTTAGGGTTTTGCATATTTTTAGTGATAGGGCAAGCAATGCCATGTAATAGCCAAAAGAAAAGGTATTTTCAATGCTAAATCAACAAAGGAACATGACCTTCAATTGAATATTAAGGAACTAGGTATGTTTGAAACATGCATAAAAAATATATATATAAATGATGATGTCAGCTCTATAAATAGGGTTTAACATGCAATAAGTGCAAGATTTTGCTTTTGGATAATTATTAAATGCAACTCGTACATAAAGAGCAACGATACATCAAAAATAAACTACTTTTTAACAATATTTTGCATAAACCCTAACCTTGACCCTAAATATCTAGAGTTTAAGAAACAAGGAGAAATGTGTTAAGGTATAGGGTTTGATCAATACCACTATGACTAGTGCCTTGTTCTAAATGGGCAAATGGAGCCTTCTAGGGAAAATCCAATGAGAACAATTTTGTTGAAGCGGGTAGGATGACTAGGGCATCCACTCATTAACCCTAGTGGCTTCCTTGTGAGAGGAGATTTTAGATTTAAGAGATGCACACTTGGAGTTCTCTCAAAATATTCCAAAAAAAAGAATCTTACATATGATAAAGGAGAAAGATTTCAAGATAAATTTAGCAATTTATATCATGGAACATGTAGAAACCTAACTATACAACATGCAAAATATAGAAAATATGGGATAAAAATACAAAATTTTCCATAAGAATTACTTCAATCAATCTAAGGAAACAATCCTCAAGCAAAGATACCATCTCCAAGAGCATTCACACCTTAAAGATAACATTTTGGCAAAGTAGAAGAGACAAGGACTAGTATGCACTTCCATAGAGAGGAGAGTGTGATGAATGATGATGATGGTAATAAATGAAATAAGGCCTCCATTTATATGAGGGCTAACATGCCTTATTTCCATAATTTTTACAAGAAAAACCCTAAAACAAGTTTGTTTAAGCATTCAACAAGTCTAAGGTCACAAGCCGACCTTATGATAGCTCAAAAACATAGCATAAATGCCAAAAACGTCCCACACAAGTGGGAAATAATGATCTCCACCGTGAGTGCTTCTCACTTCAATAAAAGCTCAAAGTGCATGGTTGTGTCTCCATAAAGTGCTTATGTCCAAAGTATGAGATTCATGGTCAGAGGTTCGTGAATCTAATGTGTATGATGTTGCTTGTCCTCTAAGGCTATATGCAGGATTGAAGCCAATGCGCCAATGAATTTGATGAGTTAAATGTTGTTGTTTGTCCCTTGATAATGCATGTAGGGTTGAAGACAAAAATTAAGTATGGTTATGTATTGTGTTGTTACAATGCCTTGTTCACATTATTGACAAAGATGTTGAATGCAAGATTAATGACAAAGATTGAATGCAAGGGTTGTTGTTACTTTTCTGTAGTGGACAAAGATTAGATTTAGAGCATGGGGGATTCACATATCATGTGTGTTTGTGGCATATTAAAAAATGCCCTTAATTTGACTACATATTGGAAAATCCCTCTAAAAATCATATCATTTAACCCCCTACCAATATGAACCCAATACAACTTCCCAATTTAAAAAACCCCTACTTTCACTAGATATTGTAGATATCCATTTTTTCATTTACAATTTTTATACCCCTTAAAAATTTTTCATTAACTTTAAGCTCCATTTTCTATATTTGTCAATATAAAAACCCTTTACCCCCTATATATCCCCCATTATATTATGTCATTTTTCCCTGAATATATATCCCCCAATATGAACCCACGTGGTATGATATTTCTCTCCCGGTGAAGCCCCCATGATTTAAAGAGTTCTTATTACAATATTGACATTTTATGCTTGTGATGATGTTACCATGAGTTTGTTGTTGTGTATCATTGATATATTATGTAGAAATATGATAGAGTCATTGTGATTTTGGTATGTTAATGTGAGACAACATTTGTTGATAGTGGTTGTACTATTGTTTGTTTTGGGGCTTGGTGAGTTAAGGGAGAGTATTACTCTATCATGTTGCTACTAGATTTGAGTTGTCACTATTAGTACATTGTGTATATGTTGTTGGATTGATGAGCTAGTGTTTGTAGCAAAAAATGTGTTAAGTCGATACATTCTAGGGTTTGTCATTGATGATGATCATAATGGTTGGTATTTTTATGCTATTGAGATCAATATAATTGGAACAATGTGGTTGCTATAGTTTTGACTACATTAATGAACAAATAAAAGTTTCACATTGACATGTTGGTGTCAAAGACAATAATATGGTTGATCTAAAATGTTGATCAGGGTTTATGAATACATATCAATGATATAGTTATGTTGCAATTTGAGGAGTTGGGTCATGTATGAATGATGTTGGTTGAGACGTACTAGGGTTTGGCATTGATGTCCTTTGATGGTTGTATGTTGTTGATGGATCATAAGTATTGATGGCATGAACAAAGACTTTGATTGATTGTTGATGTATGTGGCTATGGCTTGCTAATAGCTGATTTGGTTACCGCTGAGAGAGTTTATGTTGACATTTGAGCAACGAACTTGATGCTACTAGGGTTTATGACGGGTTTGCTATTGGATACACATGTTTAATAGACGAAGAGATTGATACAGTGAATTTGATGGTTGATTGATGGTGTATGCAGTTATATTTTGAGAAAAAAAATGTACTTATTGTTAATTGTTGTGTAAACATGATTGATGAGCATAATGTTATATGTGGGTCTAGTTTAAAAAATCGGATGAAATGTGGCCTGCAGGATTTGAGCTGTGTTTGAGTTAGGTGGATCCAATATGAAAGATTCTAAAATTTGGTCGCGTTCTGTCCTTAAGTTAAGGAGTGGTAGCTTCCTTCTAGTGGTAGCCGGTGAATTTGAATAGTGAGTGGTAGTCTCCTTTTGGTGGTAGCTGGTAAATTTGATCATGGAGTACTGGCTTCCTTCTAGTGGTAGTTGGAGAAACAAGAGGAGGTGGTAGCCTCTAGTAGGAAGGAGCTTGCACACTAGTAAGAGTGTGTGCCAATGCAAGATGTAATAAGATATTTTATTTGTAATAAAAGAAGACAAAGACAAAAACAATGATGGTTTTTCCCAGTTGGGTTTTCCACCTAATATCTAATGTTCCTATGTGTTGATGATTTGTTGCATTTCTATGGTTTACATGCCTTTGTGTTTAAATATTTCTCTTGTTATAATAAAATTCTTTGAATTTTTCTACATAAATGGAAGTCAACAAGAGACCCTCATCTTTATTCAGCTGTTCATTTTTACTTTTATGTTCTTTTCCAAATAGTTATTTTCTGTTTCTCTTTTACCTTTTTTGAAATTATGTTACGGCTCTTATGTTACGGCTTTTTACCTTTTTTGAATTTCATTTCTGCTACATATTTGCATCTCATTTAGATTTTTCCCATTCCCATGTAGTGATTGTTCCTCAATTTATGCCTTACGGCGTTTCTTTTGCAACATTTGCTGCAAATGCTAGTTTAACAGTTCTGAAAAGACTGCCAAGAAACGGATGTTAACATACTGTTGTAACTGTGTCTGATGTCTTTGAAAACATTACATTCCAAAATGAAATGTTTTTCCGATTTCACTTCTCACAAGTGCAAAAAGTACACACCCGTTCTTCCCAAGTTTTTTTAGGTCTTTTCCAATGCCCTACTTCGCACCGTAATTGATGCGAGTTAATTCTTAATTGAGCAATAAGAATCTTTGCTCTCCATGAAATGCTAGCTCCAATATACTCTTTTTGTTGGAGATCACAAGTGGGGTTGAATTCTTGAACATAGTATTTCTTCTTTCTACCCAACTCTTTCTCCATATACATTTACGAAACTTCTCCATAACAAAACTCTTTAAATCCTTTCTATTTGTGGGACATGCATTAAGATAAATATTCCATTTTTGCATCCATTTGTTGTTTTGTCTCATCCATGATTTCTTTCTTTCACTTATTCCTTCATTGAAGATAACTTTAGGCCATTTGCCTTCTCTCATTTGTTCAATTCTTTGTAGATACCTTATGAAACGCACCATAGTAACCGTTTCAATGAAAATTGCTCATGTTGCACTCAACATTATCTCATAAGAAACTGAACTTTTTATTTTAAACTTGCTCATGATCAAGCATTTTTGGATTTTCTCAATTTGCTTCCATTTTGAGATAGGGATGCTGCTGGCCCACAATTCGCACACATATAATATCACTGTACAAACTAGGAGTCCGAAAAACGCTTTAATTGTTTTCCAATCCCATAACTCTGCCTCTCTACATGTGTTTTGAAGAGCATATAATGCTTTCCACCCTCCTAAAATTCTCTTCTTTTTGCAGTGCTCCCAATTAAGCTTGTTGTTGAAGTCAATCTTGAGGTACTTGTATTCATTTACTTCTTCAAGAATGTTGCCAAAATAGAGGGGCCAAGTATTCAAGCCATCTGGCTTCAACTAAGCAAATAACTAAAAAAGAACCCAAACCCTCGAGTGGATCGGGAACTAAGCAAGGTGGGACCCATCCCGAACAAGTTCGGGGTCTGGCCACTCAGTGTCGCACTTATTCGGGACCTCGAACTTAACTGAGGATCCCAACGAATGAAATCTCAGTTGTCGATCTCTACACCATAATTCTGACCATCGATCTGAGGAGGTCTTCTTTTGCGTGCAGGCAATGAATTACGAGTTAAAAGAGCATCAAATCAAAGGAGAACGGCAGTCCTGCGCTGCTTTGTCCAGTGCTGGTGTGGGCCCATAAACCACAGGTTCAGCTGATTGAACCTTGAGGGTTCTGAATTTGACAAACCCCCATAATAAGTCATCATCAAGTGGTATCAAAGCAGGTCAAGATTGAATGCAAGTTGGGGAAGAGAGAACAACTTTCAATTGCAGTTGGTAGAATTTGTTGCGACAATTCCATAGTCGCAATTGTGGGTAGAATTGTCAAGAGAAATGAGGAGTGCAACACCCAGAGGAAGCTCGAGAGGTTCCAAAGGAGATGAACCTGAGATGCCAAAACATCCAGCCAGAAGAGAGAGCTTGATGAGGTGTTAATGGAGGCTTAGTTGTAGGTCACTGTTGGGTTTGAGCAAAAGTTCAGCGATACATGGTGAGAAAGAAGATCGAGATGGAGAAGAATGAGATACAACAATGACAGTGCATGATCAAGAGATCATAAAAATTTTCAAGCATGGGAGTACAATGACAGCACATGATCAAAAGATCATTAAGATTTTCAAGCATGGGAGTACAATACAGGGGCATGAACCACTCCCCAAATTAGATTTCATTCTCAAAAGCCGAGCGACATGGCAATCATGGAAACATGACATGATTTCCTCTCATTCTGTAAATTTTAAATGCATCTCCCCAAATCAAATTTGATTCTCGGGAGTCGGAAGCCTCCGGAAGGAACGACATGGCAATCATGGAAACAGGACATGATTTCCTCTTATTTTGTAAATTTTAAATGAATATTGAAGCCTCTAAAAGGCCATAACATGGCAAGAGGACGTGATTCTTCGTTCTTTAGGGTTTCTTCTTTTTGTTTTCTAAGTCGCCTGCGAGCATGTCAGGCAAGGTAGCCAACACGATGTAAAATCAGGGTGAGAGGGCACCCAGTACAATGTAAAGATCATGTCGGGAGGCGTTTGGGCCTGAGAGGCCACAGTATGGAATTTTCTTTGCTTTTGAATCTAAATATTGGTGTATTCTCGAATCTGATGTGTGTGTGTATGATATTACACAATCCCATTCAAATATAGTATTTGCGATGTCCTGATATTCGTAATTAGGGGTGGCTATAGCAGCAACATAGGCGGTGTATCCAAGCGAGGTGCTAACCTAGTAGCCAGAGGCCATGGAGCCTCGGATTGACGAAGGGTCAAGGAAAAGCATGGAACGTGTTTGTTGGCAATCTGTCAAAAAATCGAAGTAATGGAGCGAGGAGTGACATACTCACGAAATAGGTCATCGGGAAATAATGGAGAAGGCATTGTCGAAGGGAAGGAGGGACCCACATATTCGGTCCTTCGGGATTCAACAAGGTGAGCGCCTGAAAAAGGGCCCAAACCCCTCATTGGACCAAGAACCGATCAAGGTGGGACCCAGCCCGAACACGTTCAAGGTCGGGCCATTCAGTGAAATCAATCCATGTGTTGCTATCAGTTGTGATCAAATTACAAATTGAAATAAATAGAATTCATTTATTCCTCTCCTGAGTAGCTTGTTTCGGATTGGAGCATTTCATATAATATACGATTTCTCTTAGTTTGCATATTTCATCGAATTTGAGAAAATGAAAAGATATTATCGAGAGAATTTTTTTTTGGGGATTTTCAATGAAGGAGACAAATAATTAAGTCCCCAATTATTTGTATGAGTTAAACTGTTTCATGAACTCGCTCTAACTTTTAGGAATTCATCCTAAATTATAAGAAATCATACTAACTTATAAGAATTCATCCTAACTTATAGAAACTTGTGTATGCTAAAGACAAGATGATTTGTGGTTTTTTCGACTAAGGCATAAGTCAAAGAAATACCTTCTCTTACTACTATTTTCAACACTCCCTCTTAGTGAGGATGGTGCTTTTGAAAGAACCTTGTCCACCTAGATCTGTCTCCAATACTACCACATTCCCTATTGTTGCAATGGCTCCCTCTAAACTAGAAGACTTCCTTGCTTTCTTCTGCGGAACCTGGTCTGAAGCCCTGTTCTTTCCTATCATGCTTTGTGAGTCCATCACTTCTGTCATAAGTGCCATGTACCCAATGTACCTTTGTTATTGCTTCTTTTGGCTGAAGGTGATACTGGAAGATCCAAATCTCTTTTGATCTCCCTTAAACAAATCGTCTTCCCACTTGGCTCGAACTCTCCCTATACTAGGAGTCTCTGACTAAGTGGTTGCATCCACTCGTCCTAGGTTATGGTCCTCATCATCCTGCTGGTTGGCCCAACTGCATACTAGCCTAGACTCAAATTGAGATACTAGCTCAGGCTCCATATTAAGAGCTTTATCTTGCTCTCTCTCAACCACCACTTCTTTACTTTGAGCTCTCCCTGTCTTGTTGCTCAAGGCTACACCTGTCTCTACCTGCAACTTGTAGATACTCTTCACCCTCACACCTGTCTTCTTCTCAGATCCAGAAGCTATGTGTTTGAGGTACACTTTACCTCTGTTGTAGATGACAACATAACCCTTGTCCTCAAGGGTAGCTACCGAAATAAGATTTTGCTTTGATCCTGGAACATAGAGGACATCTCTAAGCTGAAGAGAAATATCGAACTCCCTCTGACAACTGACAATACCAACTCCTCTAGCTACATACTGACCATCATCTCCTAACTCAATCTGAAACTGCATGTCCTTCTCCTTCAGGCGGTTGAAACTCTTCTTTTTCTCGATCATGTGGAAGGATACTCTTGAATCAATATACCATATACCATTATCTATTGAGCATGTCATGCAAGCAAGTAATGAGAAATATTTCTCGAACTGGGTAGAAAATGCATCTAACTCCGCGGATGCAACTACGTGATCCTTATTGGACTCCTTACGCTTAGGACACTTAGTAGCATAACGTCCAAACTCATGAAAATGGAAGCAATTGATTTTGCTTAGATCCTTCTTCTTGCCCTTCTGACTAGGCTTGGCCACTCCTTGGCCCTCCTTGCCCTTGACATTATTGCACTTGCCCTGCTAGTGCAAAGTTCTCCCTGTCCTCTGTCTTCATCAATCTACCATCTACGATCCCTCTCTCGATCTCTTCCTAAACGCAATCAGTCCATAGCCTTTCCCAACTGGGAAAATTTTCTCTGTGACTTACGACATCTTCGAAACCATACCAAGACTTGTGAAGTCCTAGAAGAGAAAAACTCACAAGGTCATGCTCTCGTATAGTCATGCCCACACCACCAAACTCATCTCGTACCTGAGTGAACCTTGACAAATATGTGACGATGGGTTCATCCTTGCTCACCTAGATACTCCTCAACTTATCCTTAAGAGAAAGCTTCTTGGTATAATCGGTACTTTGATATAGTTCTAAAATAGTTTTGAACATCTCATAAGTTGTCTTCTTCTCATGGATATGAGGAATTATATGATCTCTGAACCCTTCTAGAATAATCCTACTTGCCTTGATATCATTCTTAATATGATGGATCAATCGTTGGGGATCTTGTGGTGGTGGTATGGCCTGCTTCACAAATTCTCTCACCCCATTATCCTGCAAAACTATCATGATCCTCCCTTTCCATGGAATGAAGTTCAATGCTCCCTTTAAACAATAATCTACTCTCAATCCTTGGTACACCATCTTGCGTTCTCAAAGAGCTCTCCAACACTTTTCCACTAACAACCTTGTAGTTCTTCACAAGAAGTTGTACTTATGGAACTTCTGGCACCTCATTAACAGTCCTTCAACTTGTAGTAACATGCATTGCCAACCAAATCTGTCTCAAAGGACCTCACTACCTAGCAATGCATACCTCAGCAATTGATGATTTCCACTGCCTTAACTCTCCTCGACTTGTGCACCCAACCTTGAGGTTTCGACCCTCTAGTTGGGGAACTTGTACACTAGTATACTAACCCAGATCTCGACTTCTAAACCTCCTTCAAAACTTGTGTAACACTTCCCTTCAAGCCTTCCTTCACTGCGTTGTAACTCAACCCAATACATGTTACTATTTCAAGGTTATATACCTTCATCCAACGCCCATCTAGGGCTTTGGCCCTCCTATAAACACAGTAATATGTGGCCTAATGCACAAAGAATTACACTACCAAAGAGCACAAAACTTCCCTCAACCTCATCCACCAATTGCCCAAACTTAGCCTCTACCAATCACAGAAAAAGGACATAAGAAACTCGACTCCTCATTCCTTTGATAAGGCTCCTAGAGGTTGTGACTGCTTCAGAGGTTCTTCTCCTACGATTGCGTTGTTTCTTGTGATATATGGATCAACTTATGTTGGTCTTTATTCTATTCCCTGCTCTGATACCATATATAATTTCCTTGAAAATTATACATTGTTGTAGTGAACAATTCTGAAACTAAAATGTAACACCAAGACACAAAATTTCTCCACTCTTTTGCAGAGGAATAGAACAGAACTAAAAACACATTTATACAGTACAATAACACTAAATTTTCTAGGGAACCCAACTAGGAAAACCCTCTACTTGTCTGAGAATTTTATTGATAGAAATTTGAGCAATAGATCTCTTACAATACAATTGTTTCAATCAGAAAAAAATCTTGATTCTCCCTTTGCTTGTCCTAAGCTTGAAACACTTTGAAAGAGCCCAATTTTTCTTACTAAATCCTTGCACATAGGGAGCTCCTATTATCTAGGAACTAATTCCTAAATCCTAACACAAATCCCAAGGAAATCTCTTTTGCGCACAAGCTTCTCCTTAGTATGCCTTCCCCACATGAGATCCTACACACAAACTCGTGCTCTCTATTGTCTTGTCTCACCAACTTGTAATCACAAAACAATGAATCAATTTTGTGCCTTCATCCTCTTTATAAGGTTTTCGCTCATGCTAAATTTGGCAATTTTATTTTTGGAACTCAGTCTTGTGTTTAACTATTTAACTAAGTCTAACTAAGTCATGTAACTCGTCCTAGCAACAAATAACTATTGAGACTTCTAACTCACCCTAGGAGACAACCAACTATTTGCATGAGTTAAATTGTTTCACGAACTAGTAGGAACTCATCCTAAATTATTCGAACTCATCATAATTTATAGGAACTTGTTCATGCTAAAGACAAGAGTCTTTGTGGCCTCTTTGACTAGGGCATAAGTCAAAGGACCTTCTCTCACTACTATTTTCAACATCAAGGTCCACCATTCTAAGAAATAATCAAACACTCAGTTCTAGTGCATATTTGTTTTGTGTGTGTGTGAGTTTGGGGGCTGGGGTAAATACTTACAATACACATCATCCAGGTGCTTTCACTAACATGGATGGACTTTTAAAAACCTTTCCAAAGCATGCCTTTGGGAAAGGATATTTCAACTCTATGGATTGTAGAAATAGACTCTGCTATAACTCGTCTCTCTCTCTCTCTCTAAATCTACCACTTCACATGGCATTTCAAATGTGGCAATTGTGCAATCTACTAAGCAGTCGAAGGGGTTGGAGTAAGCATTGATACATGAAAAGGATTTGAAATTAACCACATTGGCTATAGAGCTAATAGGTTACTCAACCCCAATGAATTGCATTGTTGTAAGAGTGAGTACCCTAATGAATTGTGTTGTTGTAAGAGGGAGTGTAGATTTATATTGTTGTTCATGCTTGTTGATAGTTGGGAGTTTCTTCAATGGTCATTGAAGAGGGCTTTGAGCAAAAGCTTGTGGAATTCCTTAACCAGAGACAAACTTGGTCTAACCATTATATATCAATGGAAAAACAAAAATGCAAGAAGTTGATTAGAGTGAAAAGAAAAGAATCACCTGTTGGACCAATAGATGGCTCTTGCTAAAGGATTCTTTTTACTTGTTCAACTCCAACTCCAATTGGTTCCATAGTTAATTCATCACTTTCTAAACTATAAATAATTTCAATATCAAAAACGTCATTGGAAGCCCACAACTAATATCTTTTGCAGTCAGGATTGGTTTGCAACTTTGCATCTTGTTTTGAGGATTGTGATAGATCCTTGCAAGCATATATCCTAACATGAATACAAGCCTCCATCAAATAATGGAGATAAAGCCAAAACTTCATTGTCTAGCACCTTCGTGTGACATGAAGTTGCACATTGTTGATGAAATAGTACATAGCCAAAGTTAAATACCAAAATCATGCTTATTCATGATCAAAGAGAGAAAAATAGAGACCCCAAAGTATTAATTTGAATCAAAGCTAGACAATTAATCCACCTACTAATGCACATCAGACTAACCATCATGGTTTTTTAATAAAGAAAACAACATCCATTGACAAACACCTAGAATGCCAACCTTGAAATTCCATTGATTAAATTAACACAGTTGCAATAATTTCAAATGTGTGGCATAACATCCCTTCTCGAGAATATATAATGGATAAAACCACCTCTAGAAAGATGACTAACCCCATAGTGCTTTAGAAAATGAAATTGTAATATTCCACAACAATACTAGAAATTCCTTGAATATATATATATATATAGATAGATATATATAAGTAACAAGTTACAATAGTGAGAATTCATTTCTTAATATAAAAACATTAAGGCAAGCCAATGAATAATTAATTCCCTCATGAGTTTGATGCAGAGTACTAGAGTCCATCCATACTATGTTCTAGCATGCTTGAATAACATGAGTTTTAGGAGGTTAGGTGTTACTCTGAGATAAATTTAACAAATAAATATCCCTCAGATCTGGGGAAGGGTATATGTTCATTATGAAATTGTAATGTAAAGATAAGCATCAAATCATGTGTCTTATATGAAATATGAAGAGATATAATGATAATTGTTTAACAATAAGAAACCAAAATCTGTAATATGAACTCCCAATATTTCTATATGTAGAGGTTCACATCTCATTAGAGTCCAATTATAATTTCTAGATCTTTAAATTGTGAAAGTTTACCCATCATTAGGGAATGAGACACTCTCCCCATCAACAGGGGATCCAATTAAATCTTTGAGACTTTGAAGGGGAACAAAAGCTTAAATTAGATTCCTTGATGATGAAATCAAATTGAAGTTGTGAAAGCTTGAAGGAAACAAAAGCTTCAATTAGATTCCTTGATGATGAAATCCAATTGAAGCTTTGGAATTTTGAAGGGGACCAAAGCTTCAATTGGATTCCCTAATGATGGGTAGGATGTCAATGGGAAACATTGGGAATGTTTTTGAAATATAACATAATTTAAAAACCCAAGAATTTAACTCTCAAAATCTTTAATATGGACTCACAAAAAAATCAACTTACATATTTAAAGTGTGGAAGTCTACCCATCATCACGGGATCTAATTAAAACTTTGAAACTTTGAAGGGGAGCAATGATTCTATTGGATTCCCTAATGATGGGTAGGGTGTCCATTCAAAACATTGGGAATGTTTCTAAATTATATCATAGTTTATAAATCCAAGAATTCTACATGAATCATCTTACAAGTTATTTTTTCACAAGTTTGCTAAAGTTGATTCATAATTATTATGTAACTAACTGCTCAAATATAAAAATACTAATGTTAGGGGTAACAACTATCACAGATGCAAAAGGACAAATAAATGTGGTCACTCTACCTCAATTAGCACAATCAAGCAAGGGGAAGGACCATGCACCCTCATGGCATGACACTTATGGAACTTAACCACAAAAGAAGGATCAAAAATAGGTTTTCCCCCCTTTGTTGGTATTAATGGATAGAAGTCACAATAATTTGTGGGTGGTAAAATGGAAGAATCATGGGAAGTAAGAATGGAGATAAAGTAATGCATTCAATCTTCTTATACATTGGTTTTTTTGTTTCTTTTATTTCCTTGTTGTCTAGTTAAAGAACACATTTCATTTTAGTTGTTGTGTTCCTAGGTTATTCTAAGGGTATTGCTCGAATATATCAATGTTAATGTCAAGGGTAACGAGAACATTATAAACTAGGGAGGATTGGACAAGTGGCCATCGATAAGTGGTCACACCTATTATGGATATGGAAGGGTAAATATGTGTGGGAATCCCACCTCAAACCAAGATGATCAGTGAGGGTGAAGAACCATGCACTTGAAAATGATGAATCTTAACCAGAAAAGAAGATTCAAAAATTGTTTCATCCTTAGAAGCAACTTTGAAATGCTAGAAGTCCCATTATTGTGTGGAGAGGAAAGATGGAAAAACCATAGCAAGTTCCAAGTAAATAAGGTGTTGA
Source organism: Pinus taeda (assembly GCA_000404065.3). Classification (NCBI taxonomy): domain Eukaryota; kingdom Viridiplantae; phylum Streptophyta; class Pinopsida; order Pinales; family Pinaceae; genus Pinus; species Pinus taeda. The sequence goes on from APFE031411928.1 coordinate 84,688, forward strand.
GAATGAAGAGAAAGACATGGCTTCAATCTTCTAATACATTTGTTTCTTTTGAGAGTTTCTTTCATCTCCTTCTTTTCTAATTAGAGACCTTGTCTTGGATAAATTCTAAGACTCACTTTCATCTCCTTTTTGTCTAGTTAGAGACCTTGCCTTGGATTTCTCTAGTTTGTGTTCCTTGGTTTTTTGGGACTTGGTCTCAAGAAAACTTAATGTGTGGTCTAAGGACTAATTGAAGATTGAATAATGGCAAAAAAAAGTATGTAGGATGTGGTCTGAGGCCTTGTCCCAAGATAGTACCTTTGTGTGTGAATTAAGGTGAATTAAGACCCAACTGAAGTTGATTGAAGAAAATCAAAATGATGTATGTAGGATGAGGTCTAAAGGGAGTTGGTGGAGCAAGGTTGAATTCCATGCTTGTCTCTAAACCTTGCACTTACCAAATCTAGACATGCTCTATCCCAAAAGTCTAGGGAGGCCAAATTTCTTCTACTCATTTTATTGCCTTACTATGGTAAGTTCTTGTCAAACATGCATTCCTCTAAGATAAGGGGATGGAAGGAGTCCTTTATGTTTTGGGCTCCTTATCAAAGATTGAGAGGTGAATTCTGAAGAAGAGAAGTGTGTTTGGGGGTTGGAGAAGGATCTAAGTAACATGAAGCAACCATATAAGTAACATGAAGAAAGCCATAGATGTTATGGAGCTGAGGAAAAATCACAAAGACATATAACCATATGCACAACAAATTAACACACAAAAATTAAACTGGTGGAAAAGGCAGAGAGCCATCATGTGGTCTCTCATGCTCATGTAATTCACATTATTCAAATAATTTAATAATACATGAGTAAGTGGTCTTAAGATAGTGTGCCTATCTTAGACTCACTTGGTTGAGACAAATTTCTCAACTTACACACTAATTTAGGAGAGCTAGTTGGAGAGAATATCTCATCCAAACTAGACTCCTTAGTTTGAGGAATTCTCACGATTTTATTTATTTAATTTAATAATTGGATTTATTATTGATTTTTAAGAGAGTGAGGCTAACATTCCCCCCCCAATGATAATTCCAAAACGAACAAAGAACCATCTTCCAAGTTCTCAAGTTGATCCTCAAAAAACATTTGCCTGAAAAATTGCCAAAGCTTGACGCTGAAAAACTCAAATATGAAGAGAACATGAATCAGCTGCATGTCTGATCCATCTCTGAATGTCGCTTAACAACTCCATCGCATGCCAAGCTACAAAAAGGATCCATTTGTCCTTTGCTTGCAATCAACATCCTGTGTCCACTGACAAAATATGATGAATGCCCATTGGCGTATTTGCTGATAATGATTGCCCATTGGATGATGAAGATGCCCACTGGCTACTTCGCTGATGTCGTCGAGACTTTTAGTCTGACAACCACTGTCAATTTCATTGACAATTTCCCCCCTTTGTCCGCTGAAAGGAGAGACAATCATCCACATTTGATATCGGAATTCCCCCCTTCAGGTGTAGGAGAGTTTCACTGTTGTACTCCCCCATTCAACTGCACAAGAGTACCATCTTCATTTTACTATTGGATGCAATATGTGTGAGTGAATTTTCTTGTAAAACTTATACAATCTTTGAACAGTGGATGACCATTCCCAGGGATCAATGCATGAATAATCGATATTCAATCTGCTTGATTGTTGTTGTTTGTTTCATTGTGTCGATGAATGATTTGACTTGCCACAATGGTGACAAGGATGGAGATGAAAACATTGATCTTCCAGATGACCGATTCTTTGACTATGAAGGCAGTTTGGTTTGACTACAACTTCAGTTTGCGCACATGTCTGTTTGTCTGCAACTTTCTCATGGCTTGTTGATGTTATTTGATCAAGAAATCCTGCAATGATGAACTTGATCGACTTAGAATAATCAGGGATATGCAAGTTGTTTTCATCTTTGTCATATCCTAATCCTCGTCGATTTTTGTTACTTTGAAGTTCATTCCATGGCTTGATGATTGGTTTGGAAGAAAGTTGAACTGGATCAGGGACCACTTCGACACTTGAAGTTGGTTGGATCAGTGACTTGGAATCAACATCTTTATCTTCATTGGTACAAATGAAAGACTTGGAAACATCACTCTTCTGTTACAACTCATCTCTTTGAAGTTGCGGCTCTAGTTGTAGGAACTCAATCATTTCATGTTGTTAAAATTGGCAACTAGGGCCAAAATCCATGTGGGTCATGTTATTTATGGCAACTGATATTTTTATTGGATCCCTGTCATCGAGAGGTGTAGGATTGATCTAAAGATCATCTGATTTCGATAAGTATTTATGAAGTTATGAATTTATTTATGTTATAAATCAAATTGTCAAGTCGGCCAGCAACTTGAGTAGGCTCAGAAGCCCAACCGATGTGTCTATTAAACCTCTACGTTTTTAGTATAAATAAGAGAGGATTTGGAGTTATTAGTGGCACACTCTTTATGTGATCTTCTCTCCATGTCTTGGGTTTCTGGAGAAGGAAAGACACTAAAGAGTACGTTGGCCTAGATGATGCCCTAGCTGAAAATGAGGCCCTAGATCTAAAACGCAGAAGCCCTAGAAACAATCATGGAGAAGTCTATACGCAGTAAGAGGAAGGGTCTATCCACAGTCGCAAAGAAGTCTGTCCATAACCGTAGTAAGGGTAACCACAGTCATGGTAATGAACTCGCTTAGAGTCAAGCCACAGTGATGAAGAGTCAAGCCGTAGAAAGCTGCAGTAGGAGCCGTAGTCAAGTGTAAGGGTGCCACAGTCATGGTAAACCGCAGTAGCAATTTGGAAAATCAAGTCTCATATAAGGACATTGTATTTATATGAGTTCTGGGCTATTTATAGTTTTGGACATAACCACAATGAGATGCAGTAAGATGAAGCCGCAATGAGAGGCAGCTGTAGTGATAATGTGGGAGCCGCATCCAAACATGTAAGAGCCACAGTCAAGACTCTCATACGTAGGTCCATACACAGTCATGGAGAATGCTATTCATGAAGGCACTTACACGCAGATCATAAAGAAAGTTATACGCAGTCTCTTTATAATGGTCATGAAGTTTTGGCCTCCTCACTGTCTGGCTATAGTCTCAGATCTTAGTCATCACTGAAGCAGCATTACAATCTTGGCATACCATTGATGAAGATCCTGGTGGTATTCCTGTAGCTGTCTCAACATAATGGCCAACAGTGGTTAGGATTTGAAACAAAAGGAGAGATCAATATGATTTCATAATATATCTCGTTGCAGTCTTATAACAGTTATAAGATCATTACCTGACCTCGATATAACTATCATATCTCAGTAAATGATGGTATTAAAGATGATCTCACAAGCTTGATCTCGATGGCACTAATGTGAATGTGCATCATGATGATCTCAGCGGAAGGCATGATGATGAATGATGGGCACATTAGCAAGGGCAGCATGATGATGCATGATGGGCACATTAGCAAGGGCATCGTGATGATGCATGATGGGCACATTAGCAAGGGAAGCATGATGATGAATGAAACAATGGGCATGATAAATAATGAGCAGCATGATGATGAGAGTAGGAGCATCTCAATCATCAAGGTTCAACACATGTGACAGTACAAGATGGTGTCACATAGTTATGTGCAACAAATGGATGAAAGGCAGCACTATGATAGGTGAAGCCATCACCTTGGAGAATCAGTTGAAGCAGAATGTCTTCAACTGATCTCATCATTATAGGAGATGATCTATGCTCAAATCTAGATAAGTCAAAGTATTGACTTCTGTTGTAAATGTGTTATCTCTCTCTCTGCTGAACTTTGAAGAACATAAAAGAAGAATTGATCAAGGGTTTCCCCACATTGGGGTTTGTCCCTGGCTAGCGCCACATCTTGTGTCCTCTTGTCTTGGCTTGTCTTTTGCGATTTATATTTATGTTCTATATGTAGTTTACTTTATGCTGATGTGATTTCTAATTTGGAAAAGAAATTGAAATAAATTGCTCTAGCATAGAACATACCTAAAATTAACATGGTATTAGAGCTAAGGTGAAGACAATGCCCAAACAAGAGTGAAAGAGCAATCGCCAAAGACAATAGGGACAAGACAAAAGGATCAATGGGTTCCACATCTCTCTTCTAAGTTCATAAAGGGTGAAGTCGAAGCAGAGCATATTATCAGAATGGCGTAGTGGAAGTTTTTGATGGCCCATCTAAAGATCACTTCATTGAGAAGTTCAGATCTAAGGGTTGAAGGAAAGGCGGATGCCTTGGTTGCAATAAGTTTGGCCATTATGCGAAGGAGTGTCCGAATGGAAAAGACACATCTCTTGATGAAGATAACAATCATTTCAGGAATCAAAGGAATGACTAGTAATGTAGGTCATCAAGGAAATGGTCGACTCTTCAAAGAAGGCAAGGAACCCTAGAATCACTTTTATGTAGCTGATCGCAAGAAGAACCTGGTGGCCATCTCAGAAATGGAAGTCAAAGGTTTCAGGGTGGCACTCATCGATGGAAAGGTACATGTTTGGAAATAGAATTTTCAAAGATGTTTTTGAGTTCATGGTTGTATCAAATTGTAGGAAGTCCACTGGGGACCCTGTCCATTGTCACGTAGCACTGAAGGTATATGAGTCATATGGTGACAGGGATGCCTGAATTCAAAAGGAGCATGAAAGTACATTTTTGAGATGTACCAAAGGAAAATCTTACAAGGGGACCATTCCCCTCATGTAGCAGGTCCATAGGTGTGGAACAACCCGAGGAGTTTGAGATTGATAATCAGGAATATCACATATGTAGGTGGGAAGAAAGCCCTCTATGGCTTGAAGCTAAACATCCCAAGCTGTCTGATAAAGCTGAGGTACACTAGGAGTGAAATGGATCCAAACCATTCGAAGGTTGTGGATGATATACCTCTCATACCAGCACCTTATGAGGACGACCTATGTAGACCCTCTCACTTGCAGAAGTAAGAGGGAGTTGGATTTCGGATGTGAAATGATAAATTGCAAGCCTGTGACTACCTCGCGGAAGTTATACGGTAGTGATGTCGGACCAGACTTGGGAAAGTTCTTGGTGAACTTTCATCTGGACATATGTTTTGCAGTTAGCACGAGGAGCTCATATTTGGTTGAGCCTCACTGGATTGGTGCCAAGAATATTCTAAGATGTCTTCAGGGCACAATCTCTCATGGACTGAAATACATTGCCAGAAATATGAAATTGCATGATTATTCGAATGCTGATTGGGCTGGCAGTGTGGAGGATCACTGGAGCACTTATTAATGTTGTTTCTCTTTGGATTCTACTTTGATACCATGGATGAGCAGGAAGCAGAAGTCAATTGTTATAAGCACCGTAGAGACCGGATACATATCTACGAGTATGATCTCGTATGAGGCTACCTGGTTGGGGAAGCTCTTCCGTGAGCTATTTGTACACATGATGAATACCACTATGATTCTCTGTAACAACCAGAGGTGGGATTCAATTGTTAAGGAATGTTGTATTCGATGATTGCTCCAGCAAATAGACATCAGATACTACCTTATCTAGGATATGGTAAGTCTATGAGCAAGGAAGCTCCATCACTATGAGATGATGTACAGGTAGCTACACTTTGTCTAAAGGCCAGGGGGAATATCAAATCTGTGATTTTCCCGAATGACTTGGAGTCGTCAAGAGACCCTTATACAAGGGTCCTGCATGTTGCATACATGGATCTCTAGGGGCTTGTAATTCTTACTGGAGCAACATACGACCACAGGGTGACTCACCCTCCCCTGGTGGTGCGCACTGGGACAAGATGGTTCGCTCTCTTGTAGGACAAGATGATTCACTCTCCTATGGACATGATGATTTTCTCTCATGTGGACAAGATGATTCGCTCTCTTGTGGGACAGGATGATTCGCTCTCCTGTGGACAGGATGATTCACTCTCTTGTGGGACAATATGATTCGCTCTCTTGTGGGATAGGATGATTCACTCTCCTGTGTAGTAGGATGATTAGTTCTCCTGTGAGGTCTAGATGATGTGTTCTCCATGATGATTGTGTAGCAGGATGATTAGTTCTCCTGTCAAGGCATCCTACCCATGCAGTCTGGAAATCATGGGAAGTACCTCTCATATGATCAATGAGTAGGGAAATGAGGATAGGGACCATAGTAGTACCGATGGATGCATCGCTGTATCTACTGTACTCCCTATGCTAGGATGACCTTCATGGATCTGGGATCAATGATACTGGTCTGGGACCAGTGGTGGGAGTTGTACCCCCTATGACGCTAACTTCGGGTCAGTAGAGGACTGGTCTGGGACCAGTGGTACATACTCTGAGACTGACTTCGAGTCAGTAGAGTACTGGTCTAGGACTAATGGTAGGAGTTGTATCTATTACGACACTGACTTCGGGTCGATTGAAGACTAGTTTGGGACCAGTGGTACTCACTCTGAGACTAACTTCGGGTCAGTGAAGAATGGTATGACACATTCTCAATCAATTCTTCTTCTTCATGGTTCAGCAGAGCAGAGCAAAGCCATCAGAGTTAAGCAGAGCCAACAGAACTGAGCAGAGTCAACAGAGTTGAGCAGAGCAGTGCAAGGCGCTGATAGTAGAGATAGTACAGTTCAACATATGGATTAGCAGATGGAGTTCTCCCTAGTTGAGAGGGAGTGTTAAAATTGGCAACTAGGGCCAAACTCCATGTGGGTCATGTTATTTATGGCAGCTGATATTTTTATTAGATCCCTCTCATCGAGAGGTGTAGGATTGATCTAAAGATCATCCGATTTTGATAAGTATTTATGAAGTTATTAATTTATTTATGTTATAAATAAAATTTTCAAGTCGGCAAACAACTTGAGTAGGCTCAGAAGCCCAACCGACGTGTCTATTCAACCTCTATGTTTTTAGTATAAATAAGAGAGGATTTGGAGTTATTAGTGACACACTCTTTATGTGATCTTCTCTCCACGTCTTGGCTTTCTGGAGAAGGAAAGACACTAAAGAGTACGCTAGCCTAGATGATGCCCTAGCTGAAAATGAGGCCCTAGATCTAAAACGATAAAGCCCTAGAAACAGTCATGGAGAAGTCTATACACAACAAGAAGAAGGATCTATCCATAGTGTTATGAAACCAACTTCAAGAAAGATAGAGAAGATAGATCAACGCCTTAGAATTCAGCCTCTTCGAGGGGGCAACCTCCTTTACATTACATAAATGAATAATTCTTGGATGATACAAATGAAAAGACCTCCTTTCTATATATAGGAGTCTAAGGGATCATTATATAATTAGAGTCTACATAACAATAATAATGTAAGGGCACAATAATAACAATAGTGGGCTTCTATGGGGCACAATAGTAACAATATGGGCACTACATGGTACATCAATATAATAAGTGGGTTGTACTAATAACAATAAGGGGTTACACTAGTAGTATAGGGGCCTAACATGCCCCTCGCCTTCAAAAAGCATTGTCCTCAACGCTTGAGTAGTTCTTGATGCTTCTGTATAGAATTATTGTCGTCCCATGTGGAATCTTCAGTTGGTAAGTACTTCCACCTGATGAGATACGCTGAAATTGATCGATTTTGTAGCTGCCGAGTTCTTGTTTCTGTGACTGCTCCAGGTTCCAATATGACTTTTTCTTCCTCTTCAATTTCTGGCAATATTCTTTGAATTGGGATCTTTTGTAACTTTTGAATAAGTGGCCAGACTTCTTTTTCCTTCTTCCATTCATCCTTTTCTTTGTTTATCCAATCTGGTTGGATAATAGAAATAGCACAAAACAATGCTTCCACATCCTCATCCTTGAAGAGTCTTCCCATTTGGTAGGGTCGCCATTTTTTAAGTGCATGTAGTATTGCCAACATTTCCTTCTCATAAATAGCTTTCTTTAGATGTAGTAGTAAAAATACCCAATCACCTACATCAAAACATTTTTCACTACGATGTTGATCTACCTGTTGTTTCGTTTGATTTTGCACTGAAGTGGCATTATCCTTTAAAAATTGGAGAACTTGTTGTTGATGCTCGATGTGATCTTTCACTACTTGAACCTTTTTCTTCTTGATATGTCCTTCTATCTCTAGAGTTTGAGGAGTGGTAATTTCTTCCAATCCTTTACAAGATATGGTCGGATTCATTTCTTGACGCTCAATGTGATCTTTCACTTCTTGACCATTTTTCTTCTTGATATGTCCTTCTATCTTGATAGTTTGAGGAGTGGTAATTTCGACCAATGAATTACAAGATATGGTTGGATTCATTTCTTCTTTCTCGATGCGATCTTTCACTTCTTGCACCTTTTTCTTCTTAATATGTCCTTCTATCTTGAGAGTTTGAGGAGTGGTAATTCTTGCCAATGCTTTACAAGATATGGTCGGATTCATTTTTTCTTTCTCGATGTGATCTTTCACTTCTTGAACCTTTTTCTTCTTGATATGTCATTCTATCTTAAGAGATTGAGGAGTAGTAATTCTTTCCAATACTTTACAAGATATGGTCAGATTCATTTCTTCTTTTTGTGGTGTTGGTTCCTGGTGTATATACTCTTCTTTTGACGTTTCTTGATCATTTTCTTCCTCCTCTCCAAAATCAATGTAAAATAATTTCTTCTCAGCACACTTATGACCTTTAATGTATTTGTTATCACAATTGTAACAAACCCCTTTTCTTTTTTTTCTTCCAATTGTTGTGGTGTAAACCTTGTAGGTTGTGGAAGGCTAAGAGAAACAACACTTCCATCTTTATAGTTGTGGGGTGGAATCCTTTTTGCCATAATTTTGCTTTCCACTTTGTAACAAAGCCCTTTTTCTCCTTTTTCTTGCAATTGTTGTGGTGTTGCTCTAAAGAAGGTGTTTCTCTTTGTATCCTCATAATGTGCTATCATTTCCTCCGTGAAAATTGACCAGGTAACAAGTTGTTTACGAGAACAAAGCCTTTTATACCATAAAAATTGATCAAGTTCTAAATATGAAGATGCAATACATACCTTTTGTAACAATGGTACACTAGGTAGATCAAAATATTGCTCCATCTAAAGTATCTAATTTACCGGATCCTTGCCATCAAACTTCCTCATATCACCTTTTCTTGATTTTAGGAGCTCGATCTTGAAATGAATGTAACTCTGTAATTTCAAATCTCCAAGTTCTGAAATTTCTTCTTGAAGTATCTCTTTGTGTTCTCTTTCTAATGCTACAGGTTTGACCAAGATTGGATTCTGCAAGGAAGTGTTATGTCAAATCTCCCATGATGACCTGATTATAGACTGGTTCAGTAGAACAAACTTGTATGAAGTTCCACATGTCACTGTTTCAATCTTAGTACCTAAAACTGATATATAGAAAACTACAGGAAGTCCTCTTTCTGAAACTTCTTACGAAATTGCAATCTAATGCTCAGAACAAAAGTTATGACGATTTTCCCCAGGTCACCTGTTTGGAACGTAATTCGGGAGTCTACAAAATCTTTAACTTCCTCAGATCATATCTCCAAAAATGTAGCGAGACAAGATTTGAAATTCGCACCTGAGGTTCAGCGCGATTTCATCTCAAATGGGTTTTTTTTTCGCTTTTGAAACGTCACAGAAAAAGCTATAGCAAAAATGCCACGATGACCTGTTTGGAGTAGCGAAACCCTAGAATCCAAAGCTCTGATACCAAATGTTATGAAACCAGCTCACAAAAAGATAGAAAAGAAGAGTGAACGCCTTAGAAATAAGCCTCTTCAAGGGGGAAACCTCCTTTACATTACACAATGAACAATTCTTGGATGATACAAATGACAAGACCTCCTTCTATATATAGGAGTCTAAGGGGTCATAATATAATCATAGCCAACATAACAATAATAATGTAAGGGCACAATAATAACAATAGTGGGCTTCTATGGGGCATAATAGTAACAATATGGGGACTACATGGGCACAACAATATAATAAGGGGATTGTACTAATAACAACAAGGGGTTACACTAGTAGTATAGGGACCTAACAGAACACATAAGTCAGACTTCAAATAATAATGAACCGCATTCATAAATCGTCTGGTCCGCACATCAAAGACACCTCTGCAGTGCAACTCCTTCCTTTCTCCAATCACTGATCAAACAACTTGCACGGCAATCCTCGACCTCCAATCAACTCGTGCTAGATCCAATGGCTATCAGAGATTTCAGGTGGACAAATAGCACGGAGAATACCTGCCCGAAAAAGTGGTTTTCTCTCTTTCCTCTACTGCTACGTGTCGCTCGGTTAGTGGAATCAGGTGACCACTCCTTTTTAACACTTATGGTTTCTACCTTGCCCGAAATACCACTTCTGCTTATAAACCCGCCTTTCTTCTTGGTTAACACCCGGACTTGTTCACAGCCAATGATCGTAGATCTTCAACCATTGACGACTGCGATGGCTCCTCCAGATTCCTCTTCCACCAACGCTTCCAGTTAATCTCCACCCTTCATTCCTTCAGTCAATCCTATTCGATTTAATCTTGGCCACTTATCATCTGACAACTTCGTTTGTTGATCTCCGAGATCCAACGATTTTCATCCATTGACGACTTGCTTCTTTATTCGTCCCTTTACTTTGACTTTACTTCGTTTCTTCAGTGTTTAATCTGTGATTTCGAGTTTTCTTCAATGGTTACTGTTCTTCCGCTATTCTGCTACACACTCTCTCCTGAGCTTGACTTCTACAAATTCATATATCGTTGTCTCTCTTAGAGCTTCACTCTAATCTTTCAATTGGATTCAATGACCCATTATGATTCCTCTGAATCATTTTCCTCCTCTGTGTAGTTCTACAAAACTTTATCTGCAACCTCTGTTACAAAATACACAACTTACACGTAATTCCATCATTCAATATTCATTTCACACATCTATACAGTTCTGGAATAAACCTTTATATATATCAATATAAACAATTGACTACATCTCAAGACTCTCTGTCTCTCAGGCCTGATCTTCAATATCAGTGGCCTCCTCCTTCTACACTCTGCCCATAGGCTTACATTTATACCATAAAGGTTTTGTTGAACTAATTCTGGTTCAAATCCTTAATCTACTGAACAAACTCCTAAATGTCCTCTAAGTCTACTTCTAACTCCAGTTAATCCCTAAGAAATCTCTCTAGTTCCTCGAATCATGAAACTAACTTAAGAGTTATAATTGACTTCTAACTTTTTCGTCATTATTAACCACTCATGTTCTCCTTCATTCGAGAGCATTTACAAAATATCTCACATTATCTAATTAATTCCTATCCTACTCACTCAAAAGCCTAAATATTACATTAATTCAACACTTAGCAATCCAACTTCCTTAAAACACATGACCCCCTATGTCTACTAAAATACAATGATTTTCCTTAGGTTGAATGCTCCTGCATCAGAAGCGATCGGGTCTTTTTGCACTTTCATCTTCTTTTCCAAATTGTGATGGTTGTCCCTCTTCGTATTTAGGTTTTGTGTCTTTGTCTTTTGCTTTCTTAAACTCTCAATGCATTTCTTCGAGCATGGCTCGTAAGGTCATGAAAGCATCTACAAAGCCTGCATCAGACCCAAAAAGATGATCACTGCTTCCTTCTTCAACGATCTCTTCTCCTCGAGTTGTCCTTCTTCTCGAGCCAACTTCTGGATCTCCTTCAACAAGTTCTCCTTTACTGAACTTTGATTTGCTCCTGGTGGTCATGCACACTTATAAATCACAATTATCAATTAAGCTCTGATACCATTTGCTCCTAGATCTGATCTTTTATTGAAATGTGATTTATTATCTTATAAGAAGTGTTGATGCATGACTTTTTTAAAACACCATTTAAATTGCTTTAAAACTTGAAATTGAGAATAAGAACTTGAAAATAGAAATTGCAGTAATCCAAAGAATATAGCAACAAGCACATTAACACAATGACTCCAAAAGTTTGATAATGGAGTTCGGCTATCTACAAGCCTACATCTTCGGGCCCTAGACTTAAATGGGGAGACCTTTATGTTAGATCTTCAAAACCATAAATACATAAAAGAATATTGTTTCAGATACAATCTTGAACAATCCCGTTGCAATCTGCTCTGTCTCAGGAACCTGTAGCAACTTTCGGTTCTGAAAAAGGCTTCCTGGATCTCCCAAAAAGTGTACTCAAAGTTTTAAGTCTCGGTGCCTATTCATGCACAAATAAATACTTCTGTGCTGCATAAAATCTCACCTCTCCTTTATATCGCCTCTCGGCATAACATTACACACATGTATATAATATGGTGATAGAAATTGGTTATAACAACCATATCTTATCTCCTTATCCCTCCACCCACGTAGCTCCATTAAATCACAAATCCCATATTACATGGCATAAACTATGTCACCGGTTCCTAACCTTACCCTCCACCGCATACAATAGATAACCGTATCTCACATTGCATCTAACAATGTATCAAGATTTTTGTTTAAATGTTTTGGTGGCAAGGTCTACGGACCTGCCACCCTTCACCGTTACATACAACACATCCATATTGAATGAACTGTGTTAAATCAGAGGCGTATAAGGTTGGGGAGTAGACCGGAGATTTTGCAGATGGATAAGTAGTTACAACAGAGGTATAGAAAATGGAGGTATGACGGACTCCGCCACTTTTTTGTTTAATAACAAATATTATGCCTTTAAATAAATGCGCTGAGAATTCTATAACAAGAACCATACGTGTAGCCCGATCAGTAAGGTGTGGAGTTTGTAGATGAGAGGTTGTGGGATTGAACCCCGTCCAGTCTGAACCCTTAACAAAATATTGACGAATCCGAATGTGCACATGGCACCCTCTGATAGGATCATGTGGCACCCGCTGGTAGGACCACGTGCCTAGTCCAGTCACTACACAGCTGGTAGGAGCACGTGCCTAGTCCAGTCACTACACAGTCAGCTGCCGCATCATTGCCACATCATCGCACAATCAGTAATGCCATGTCAGCACCTAGTCAACATCCAATGAGTTGCTGCATCAGTGTTGATTTTGACTTTGATTTTTTGGAATTTGTTTTGAGTCAGTTTTCGCCCTTTCAAGTTGTGTTAAAATCATTTTTGTGAGCTCTACGTGATGATACTGCTTTCGCTTGAATCCAACAACTTTGAATTTTTGTCCCTTGTTTTGGATCTTTGATAATCCATTGATCAATTTCTGATCAATTATGCCAATGACCAATGAAAATGCCCTAATACATACTACCACTCTTCATTTCTCTACCTTCCAATAATGCATAGAAACACCCATTAAAGTTGTTTTAATAATGAATATATATTTCACAATCTCTTCATCACATCCTCTCATAATATCATATATCCTTACTAAAACACTTTTTGAAATATTATTTTTCATTTAAGAATGAAATGTCATAATTTTTTTAATAATATAATCACACAACTTAAAAAATAAAAACTCCATTAAATTTAAACTTTAAAGTTATTAAACATTAATAAGTTTATTTTGATAATGTCTTTAAGATAAATCATATTTTAAGTTTATTAACGTTTCAAACCATGTAATATGATTCATCTTCAAGACAAAAGTAAAATAAACCACATTAAATAGTTAAAAAAATTGACCAACAACTTAAATAGATTATCAAAAAACATTAAAATTAATATAATACAAAAATTAAAATCAAATTAATTAAAATAAAAAAATATATTAAATTATATTATATTTATATTAAAAATTATTATAATATTTTATAAATTTTTTTGAAATCACACCGTCATTTTTTAACCAACTGTAAATTAAATATAACATTTTTTAAATATTTTCCGTGGTTTCGTGTACATATGCGCAAAAGGTAAATTGAAATATAATAACTATTAAAATAAAAATTTAAAATTGCATTTTCCTTAGCGTGAAGGATCGTAATAACCTACTTGAGTTGAGTTAGTGGTCTTTATGTTCAAATTGTAGGTCAGTGTAATGATATGAAATTTAATGCGCTTAACATGGGGCGGTGTTTAACACTATATAATGGAGTTGTCTATAATGCGATTTTTTGGAGATTCCGGTGACGGAATCCGGCGGAAGAAATTGAGTTTAAATCATGATTTGTTGCAGGTAAAATTGTTTTTTAACTGCATATTTGGATTCAGCACCATGAAAAACCCCTGCGACACTTTGATTGTACAGAAACTAGCTATCAAACATGAGATTCAATAAATTGCTGCTGGACTTTGACCGGAAAAACCTACCGGAAAAGCTTTCAAAAAGTCGCATTATAGACAACTGCCCATATAATACCCTGCGCGGTGATGAGAGAGAAAAAAACGGCGCGAGAGTGTTAATGGTTTTAACACCACCAATGTCAGCGAGCATGACATGGGCATTAAATTTTTTATAGTCGCACAAATAAGAGTCGCCCAAATTGTAGAGCGCGGGGTCTTTATGTTTAAATTGTAGATTTGCAGATATCCATATGAGGGGAGGGGTCAATTGTTTCACATCACTGTCACATTTAACCTCCACTGTTAAATTCTGAAATAAAAAATTACTGAAATCTGCTCTCTAACTTAAGTTTAGCTATTGAGATGAAGTAATAAAATCCATAAAATCCATGGTATGTATTAATTGCAGTGCATTTTCTGCACACAATTCTAACAAACATAAAACACTCATTTAATTGCCTATTCTGCACACAATTTGCGTTTTTTTTAGGGTTTGACATCGATACACAGACCTCCCTCCAATCGCTGGCGCAGCTCCTGTAGTACTCCTCCACCCCACTGCAGTTTGGGGCAGTCACGGGCATCCAGTGACCGTAACTTCATGCAATGTTCCACACCTGGCAACCCTACTATCTCATGGCATCCACTAGCCTTTAGCCATTGAAGTTCTGTGAGCTGCACCAATCCTTCTATGTTCATGAGCTTGGGACACCCCCTGACATCCAGGTACTTCAACAACATGCATTGTTCCACACCTGGTAACTCTACTATCTCATCGGATCCACTAACCTCTAGTATTTGAAGCTTCCTGAACTGAGCCAATCCCTGTATGATCTTGAGCTTCCTACACCCTCTAACTCTGACCTCCCTCAAAGATCTCAAGGTTTCAAGACTTTCGAGATCCTCTAATTTTACACAGGATTTGATGCGGATAATAACAAGTTTGGACAGACCACAAAGCCCTCGTATTTGCCTTAATTCCTCACAGCCATTAATGTACAGAAGCTCAAGGTTTGGGCAAACACCTTCGGCAAAGGCTACCTCGGATATTTTTGTGCCCTTAAGGGACAACCGCCAAAGCCCAAGCATGCATTTGTCCTTGGCGCAGTCCAGTTTATTCCAAGAGCTTCGACCTCCTGCTTCTCCGTCAACAGTTCTAAATGGAAGTTCCTGCAACGGACAATTCCGTACTGTTAAACCTCTGAGATTGTTCAACTTCAAAAGTCCTCGCGGTAAGTATTCTATCCCACATCCCTCTAACATCAACTCTGTCAGCTGAGTCAACAGTCCAATGGAATCGGGCAGGCATTTCAATCTGGGCGAATGGCGCACTGATAAATCCTTCAGACTCTTGAGGTAACAGACCGAAGGTGGCAGTACTTCCAGCGAATCGTTACCTATATGCAGCAATTCCAAATTGCACAGGTTTCCAATACCGCATGGCAATTCTTTTAAGCATGCGCATTCCATGTATAGTGTTTTCAAAGACGGTTGATGTGCGATTTGGGGAGGCAATTCTTTCACATTGCTACAGCACTGTAGATTTAAATATTCCAGTGTTGTAATGTTTCCAAGTGTTCCAGTTGAGATGGTCAAACTGGAGCACCGTGCCAACGATAGATGTTTGAGTCGATTTATATCCCCAAAGGACTTTGGAAGCATCTGCAAACTGGAAGCACCTTCCAAATCGATGTGCTGCAGATTTGATAATTTTCCGAAGGAATCAGGCAGCGACATCATTCTTGAGAACTCTTTTAACACTAAGTATTTCAAAGAGCGCAAATGACCAAATTCTTGGGGCAAAGCTTCGACTGTGGATACGAATAAACGTCTATCATTTATGGCAATCCATTCGAGGTGCCCCAGCTGCCCTATAGACTTTGGAAACTCCGAGAGGGGAGCCTCGAGATTTAACTCTCTCAACTGAATAGGCCCCTGCAATGTCGAAGTTTCATCTATAAGACATAATCTATTTATGCAATGATTGTACTCTTGAAACTGAAATTAAACGAAAAAAGAATAAACGCACACATACTTGAGATTGCTGTGGCCATAGAAAGTTCAACCTACTGCCTTGCACTTCTAAAACTCTTAAACTCTCCATCGGGATCCAGTCAGGCAAGGAAAAGCAGGAACATCCATACCAGCGGAGCCATATGAGATGTGGGGACTGAACCCTCTTCAATATGCGTTCTAAACCATCTTCGTGGGTTGCAACAAATTGCAAATTCCTCATATTACGAAATGGGAAACATTGATTAGCACCATTTCTGAATTCGTGTATACATCGCGAACACTTAATCCTCGAACTTGAGTTCTAGCCTGCTAATTGATGAAAAGTTTACTGTAAACAGATGATTTTCTTCAATAAAGGAATTTAAAGATTCAAAATTAATTAAACCAAAGAAACAGGCTAGAATGATTGAAAGACTTACACATGACATTTGCACCAACAAATCATCGATTATGCCGGTAGTTGCATTCCAGAGCCGACGGGGTATGGATCCTTCTGTGGCAATATTCCTTGCACAATCTCTAACGTGATCATGCATTCTTATCTTACTTTGACTGCTCACTTCCAACAGACATTTGTTCTCTAGATTTTGAAGCCACACCAAACCCCATATTCTAGTAGCTTTACCTCTCTTTTCTCCTAAGAAAAAGCAAGCAATATCTAAAAATATTTCCTGATCCTCTCTACTTAGTGAGTCATAACTGAGTCTAAGTCTTTTCC
Organism: Pinus taeda; assembly: GCA_000404065.3. Classification (NCBI taxonomy): domain Eukaryota; kingdom Viridiplantae; phylum Streptophyta; class Pinopsida; order Pinales; family Pinaceae; genus Pinus; species Pinus taeda. Next base: position 101,629 of record APFE031411928.1, read on the forward strand.
GTATCTCGTCAGGTAGCGTTTGGCTAAGTCGATCGAATTGCTCCTCCCAGTAAAGAGCATTTTGTCCACAAAGCAGAGCCCCTATCACTTTCAATGATAGTGGCAATCCACCGCAGGCTGTAACAAACCGATCTACTAGCTCTCCAAACTCTGGTGGTGGTAGTCGCTGAAAGAAGGCATAGGAGCAGAAGAGCTCTTGGGAGTGTGGCATATCTAGCCCCGTCAGATGATAAATCGAGGACTCTAACAGTCCTGAGCTTTTGAGGACATGCTTGTCACGAGTGGTAACTAAAATTAAGCTTTCAGGGCTGAGGAAATCTCTCATTGGCTGAAGCATTTCGAGCTGATAGGCATTATCTACATCGTCTACAATTATAAGAGCTTGACAAGATGAAAGATTCTGCTTCAGAATCTCTATGCCTTCATCAGGACTCTCAATTTTGATATTTCTACGTTTCAAGTCTTCAATGAGCTTAGCCTGCAAATAATTTAAAGACATTCTCTCTGACTTCTCTCTAACATCAAATAAAAAGGAGGATTCATTGTAAGCGGATCTCCTACGGTTGAAGAATGCTTTGGCCAGTGTAGTTTTTCCAACCCCGCCACAACCTACAATCCCCACAACCTTGGCATTCACCGGCCGTTCCTGCTCCTTCAACACTGTCATTTCAAAATCTTGTAATTTGTCCTCCACTCCAGTTGGGTATTTAGCAACATACAACAGTGGTTTTGAAACATTTTTTAACACTCCTTGCACAACCGTATTCAAGAGCTCCTCCTCGTCACTGATCATTATTCAAAGAGGAAAATAAATAAACAGCGTGAAATGACTATGTAAGGGTTTACTGATCAATCCAACAAATTGAAAACTAACACTGAATTAGGAAAGATTGTGGGAGATGCTCACCCCTCCAGCGTGAAACCGCTTATCTCTGCAGCTTCAGAAAGAGCCCTTCTCCAACTTTGAATAGTGTTGGAATCGTAGCGCGGCTTCTCTTCACCAGTTTGAGAGTCGAATGTTTTTTTCTGTTCATGTCTACGCAAGGCTTCAGCGTATGCTCCATCTTTGGCTGTCCACCGGAGCTCGTAAGGCTCCACTTTGTAGAAGACAGGAAGAACGGTAGCCTTCGACTCCAGCATAAGAACCAGCTCAGCCAGGCACCATTTGGAATCCGCATAACCTGGAGAGAAGATCGCTATATGAACAGAGGCGACTTTAATAGCGGCATGTATCTGAGGGGGAATTGGGCGCGCCCTTCCAGCAATTCCGGTTTGTCAAGAAACACTTGCAATCCATGGTCAAGAAGCCGACGGTAGAGATGGGCTGCAAATGTACTCTTTACATCGGGGCCCCTGTGACTAATGAACACATCATAATGCGGATAAGAAGTCGAGGCAGAATAGGTGGTCACGGATGAGAAAGAAAATGCAGAAGCCATTGCAATTGGAATCTCGATTAACTGAAACGATAATACGATGGTATGATACAGGCAGAATAGATTTTAGATCAGTGGAATGACCATGAGGGAAGGAGATTATTTTAAAGTAACCGTTCCTGCTGGGAAAGCTTGCTTTGATTTTTTATATAACTAAAAACGGATGATTTCGCGATTAAGATTTATAAACTTCTCTGAGGTCAAATTTTCCATCCCAACAACCAACTGCCCTACGGTGCCGCGAATTTTTTGTTGTGATTCGATATTCCGAATCGCGAATCAGCATGACTACGAGCTTACCACTTTCGGGCAAAAATTATTACAAAATGTAGTGGGGGCTACTCGGCGAGCGTTTTACGCCCTGCTACGCAGCTGCATAGCAAGGTGGATATGTCGGTTGTTTGAACACGGCGACTTGTACGCTTACAATACTAATAATTTAACATATTCAATTTTGGATTTTCTGCCAAATTATGAGTGTTTAGCGTGTCAAAAGTGATGTGATGCGTTTTACATCCTGCTACGCAGCTGCGTAGCAAGGTGGATAGGTCGGTTGTTCGAACACGGTGACTTGTACGCCGTACAATACTAATAATTTAACAGACTCAATTTTGGATTTTCTGCCAAACTATGAGTGTTTAGCCTGTCAAAAGTGATGTGATGCGGCTGTTGAACACGGCAACTTACACCCAATGCGTTTTGGTGGGGTTACCCTCTGTTTGTCCGTGAACGATACAAGCTATCAATTTTTACGTATTAAATCCTGCCACGTTTAAATCCGTTCACGTTCCGCAGTTACGCTGTTGTTTCCTTTTGATCTGCTGTTCTACGTTCTGCATCAAGCTTTCCAGCCTCACGGTAATAAACGAAGCTTCTAATATTCTTCATATTCATAAATGGACAACTATGTTTCATCAATGGAGGAGAGATTATTTTTAACATCTACGAGGATAAAGATAGTTTACGTGACAGATTGCTTCTTCATCTGCTTGATATATTTGACTCTTTTTTTGTGAAGCTTCAAAATAAATGCTCCCAGCGGACCAACTCCTGGCCAAATAAATTATCCTAAAAGTTAGCGGCCAGCATATTTGCATAACTTAAAGGCCTCACATTTAAAATAAAATGTTTTTATGTTTCCACTTTTCAAGAAAAACAAAAGCTTCCGGTTGTGAACGAACACAGGTGTCTACTTAAGAATAGAATCTATGGACAACTAATATTTGTGGAATTATAGTTTTATTAATGAATGAATGAATGAAATTTTAATGTCTACGAAATTAGTTATAGTGTATGGGACTATTAGCTTCCCTGTTTTTTGTCTTTTGCAATTCTATCTTTTTATTTTTCAAATTAATGATGCGCTGACCCAACCTTTTAACAATGCCCTCACTGAAAATACAATGCCAAGGAACCGAAGTTAACACGTTGTAACTGTCTCTAATGTCTCTGAAAACATCACATTCCAAAATGAAATGTTTTTCCGATTCCACTATCCCGAAGTGTAAAAAGTATACCCCTGCTCTTCCCAAGCTTCTTTAGGTCTTTTCCATTGACCTTTTTCGCATTGTAATTGATGCTAGTTAGTTCTTAATTGAGCAATAAGAATCTTTGCTCTCCATGGGATGCTAGCTTCAATGTACTCTTTTTTTTGGAGATCACACGTGGGGTTGAATTCTTGAACCGTAGTACTTTTTCATTCTACCAAACTCTTTTCCTCATACATGCTTATGAAACTTATCCATAACACAACTCTTCAAATCCTTGCTATTTGTGGGACATGCATTGATGTACATATTTCATTTTTGCATGCATTTGTTGTTTTGTCTCACCATGATTTCTTTCTTTCACTCATTCCTTCATTGAAGATAACTTTAGGTCATCTACTTTCTCCCATTTGCTTAATTCTCTGAAGATACCTTATGAGACACACCATAGCAATTGCTTTGATGGAAGTTGCTCCTGTTCCACTCAACGTTATCTCATACGAAATCGAATTTTTTATTTTAAACTTGCTCGTGATCAAACGTTTTTGAATTTTCTCAATTTGCTTCCATTTTGAGAGAGATATGTTGCTAGCCCACAATTCACACCCATATAATATCACTGGACAAACTAGGAGCTCAAAAAGCACTTTAATTGTTTTCCAATCCCATAATTCTGCCTCCCTACATCTGTTTTGAAGAGCATATAATTCTTTCCACCGTCCTAAAATTCTCTTCTTTCTACAGTGCTCCCAATTAAGCTTGTTGTTGAAATCAATCCCGAGGTACTTGTATTCTTTTACTTCTTCAAGAATGTTGCCTTCAAAGAAGAACACATGCTGAGCTTCTTTTTAGTTGAGAAAATCATTATTTTGGTCTTGCTGGTATTGACTTGCATCCTCATTGCTTTACAAAAATGCTCAAGGGCATATAGGTGCATTTGCAATCCCTAGGCCGATTTAGAAATCAATACAAGGTCATCAACATATAAAAGAAGCTTTATCACAAACTCCCCTAATTGAACACCATCCCCACCTTGTAGATTTAGCCACTCTTCCAATTTATCAATATACAGACCAAAAAGAGTAGGGGATAAAGGGAAACCTTGCTCAACTCCGATGTCACTTCTAAAGCTTTCTGAAATTCCTGTTGAATTTCTAATTTTGACATTTACCTCTTCATAAAGCCTATGGACAACAACTCTATAATGCAAAGGAATTAAAAGTTATTCCATTCTACTCCACAACTTATCTCTAGGGACCGTGTCAAATGCCTTTTTGAAGTCAACAAAGCGGCAAAATACTTCTTCTTTGCCTTCCCAAACGTTTTCTATAATGTGTCTCAGCGTGATACCATGATCTACTGTAGAATGCTTCAACCTAAAACCTGCTTGCCCTTTTGCCCTCTTTTCTTTGACTTCCTCCCACTCACTGATTCTATTTTCTATTATGTTGTTGAAGAGCTTTGCAAACAAAGGATTGATCATAATGGTTCTATAGTTGGAAGGATTATTAATGTCTCCACTTTTAAAAATGGCTATTGTTAGACTAGTTTTCCAATCTCTTGGGAATCCCTGTCGAATGACGCTGTTGAATATTTCCATGATGGGCGGTATAAGAATGTTCATTCCCCACTTTAGATATTCTACTTGAAGTTCAACCAAGTCTTTTGCCTTTCCTATTTTCAACTTCTTAATTCTTGTCTCTATTTCCTGTAATGTGAAAGCTTTGTGGTTGTGTTGATCCTCGGAGGAGGCTTCTCCTCTAATTCTTTCTTATAGAGTTGTCTTGCATAGTCAAACCATTGATTAGTTGTAATATTATTTTCAATTTGCTTCTTCCTTGATTGAATTTCCTACCAAAAACGGATTGGGTGATTCTTGCCTAGATATATTAACTCTTCTCGCGTTGTTTGGATGAACTCGTCTTTTTTCTTTTTTAAAATCTAGTTATATAACTTTACATTCATCTTCCCCTCGCTTACCTTTTTCAAGGTTTTCCTTGCCATTTTGCATTCCTTATGAACCAAGCATTTACAAGAAAATTATTTGATTCAGATTTCCTATTTCACTCTAAATTATATTTGTTAACTCATAACTATTGAGGCTTTGAGAACCACTCTTCCCTTTCTGAATTGATCTCTCCAATATGTTTTGAAGATAATGCAATTTTCTTGTGTTAGAAGAATTTTGCCCCTTGATATTGATTGTCGAGAACGTTGGGTTTTCCTCCTATGTTGTCTTACCTCTAACCAAGATAGATTTATATAAATTGGGTTACGGTCTGATTTTAAGTCCCACATATGCTCACCAATCTTAACTTCATATATCCTTTCTATTAATCCTTGTGAACAAATAACATAGTCGACAACACTTGCCCCATTGTATATGTTGCAAGTGAACTTCCCAGACTTTTTCCATTTATCTAAACCATTGCAGATAATTAAGTTGAAAGCACCACACAATGTGAGCAACTCCTCTCCAAAATGATTGCTAACTTTGTCATATTCTGAACATGTCAACCATTGGGGGTTCTCCTCTTCAATGAGCCAGATAAGATTGTGATCCTCTTTGCCACCGAAAATACTAGCTTGTTGATGTGTTGTTATAGCATTGAAATCTCCCATTAAAATAACTTCTCTTTGCTGAGAATATACATCAATATGTTGCTTTAAATTTGCATAAGTGTTTTTGCTATCTAGCCCCTTATTTTTGTAAGTTTTTTAGACTTGAGGTGCAAAATAGCATGTTGCAATTCTTATGTGGTTCTCATTCTCTATTATTTTGAACCATAAATATTGTTTATTTGTATCTTCTTTCATAAACTGAATGTGACGACCTTCTTTTTCTTTCACTAAAACCAGTTTTCCTCCATACCTTTTGCCATTTTCTATTGCCTTGTTCCAAACTGCTAATTTCAAATAACCATCAAACATAGGAGTTTTACAACCATCATGTTCATGAGTTTCTGTGAGACAAATTATGTCTCTACCTTCTGCATTAGGTCCTAACGCAGGTCCCCTCCTCCAAGGGTAACCTTTTGTTGAAACCTCAAAATTCGTTGCGACAACATGGGCGATAACCACCCAGTCCGAACCTTAAAAGCAACTCCTTTTCCATTTGGTATAGTGGCTCTGATTGGGGATAATGGGACTAGTTTCCTAGTGAGGATTGATTTGGTAATGTTGTTGGATAATATAAGACATAATGAATAATGATCTAATCTAAACAATAAACATATGCATCTATTTTACTCTAACATTACCTTACTATAGATATACCTGGGGATAAACTAAGATATGCGATCTATAAAGATGTCTCAAAGCAATTGGTAATAAATATTATTCAACTACCAAAAGAAATGAAATCGTTAATGATAATTGTTTTGGCTAAATAGTTAAACAAAACAATTGAGAAAACTTTATTGCATATAGTAATTGTTCATGTATTCAATAATGAATCAGAGCTTAAACATCATACAAAAGTGCAATAATGAAAAATTATAACTCTGATTTTCATACATAAGACAATCAAAGGAAGAGTATTGCTAATACACAAATAAAAAATGATCATAAGATAAAAGTACCATATATGAAATGTCTTGCTCATGGGCTTAGCAATATTCATCCACTTTCATCCAATCAAATACACTATGAGAGTACAAAAATGTAATTTTAGTAGAGTATGCTTCGATATTCAAAGAAAAATAGATCATGTTGTAATAATTTCACCAAAACCTTCACAAAAGTACAAAAGTGTAATGTATTGTAAAGTGTTTTTGATAAAATCCCGGACAACTCTCTAAATGTATGAAAGAGGTTTAAAACCTATAATACATGCCTCAAAAATGTTAGGATATTCCGACACATAGGAAATAGTTAAGTATAACTTGGTCTAGTATAGAGTTAGGTAAAGTGTGTTTCTTTACTATGTACTTTTGTAACTTACAATTTGACGGTCACGATATGTAGTGATCTGACGGTTCATTCTCTCCTCGGTATTACCGACACTTGATCCGTGGCTTAACACCCGATTGGTCCATGATCTCTATTTAAAGAGCATGGAGGGTCACTTGTAGGTTAACTGTTCATGAGAGAAGCTTATGTAAATTTTCATTCTTTTATTAATAAATTGCCTGAAGTGGCCGCGTTGGCTCAGGTCGTGGACTGTTTCCCTCTTTGAGGTTTTAACCACATCAAAAATATTGGTGTATTGATCTGTGATCTGTTTGTGAGCGGTGTCCTTTGGTGTTCTGTCTGAGGAACTTACCCTGTAAATTCCTACAAAAAATAGATTATTACATAAAACGCTGAGGAGGTTTCAAACAACCTTCCTCAGAATAAGTGAAACAAAAACTAAAAATAAAAATAAATGATGACAAGATTTTGCAAATTGAATGACCCTATTTGGCCATTCAGTCCTCGAGCTTGCAAATGTCTATCATTGGCTTAACATGGGGAGGTTGGCCAATTCTGGATCTCAGTTGCCCCGTGAATACAACATCAGTGAGAGGTGGCACCATCTTTTAAGTAGAATTAGTTAAACAACGTAGAGTCATCCAATGACTATGTGGTTTCACCAGAAACCGCAGTATGTTTCCTAATTAAGCTTAGACAATTGCTCGATTGCTTCTGCGTTAGTTTGGGCAGTTTCTTTCCACCGTTCTTCTAACTATTTAACATCTGGGAGAGATTTTGGACTGCATTCTCTGATAAGATTGGTAGAGTGGAGGTTTTCATTGACAACCTCAATGATGATGTTTTCAGTACTGGTTGCTCTTGCTGTTGCCCTCTTTGTTTGTTTTAACTGTAAGTCCCAATTAGTAAATAAGATGTCTTTGTGGGACTCCTCGATCTTTGGTAGATCGGTCTTTCTGCCTTCTTCAGATTCTTGCCAAGAAATGAATTTTGTTATTCTATTGTTTAGCTCTTCATATTCTAATCTTTGATCAATCACTTGATTGTTTAATTTGTCACTTGATTCACAATAAGATTTGATCATTGAAATTCTTTGACAGAATACTTCTTGTTGTTGTACCAAAAGAAAATTTAACTCAAGTGCCTCTTTCATAAATTCATCTACTTGAGGACTGCCTTTAAATTCGTTCAATATAGCTTGCATTTGGTGAATCTGTGTGTTCTTCACTGCCATGTCCATCTGATGTTGTATTGTCATTTGCTCAAAATTTTGTTGAATTTGTGCCAGTTGTATTTCTGCCTGCTTATTGGTGCTTTGTCTTTCTTACTTGAGTTGTTGTTCAAGTAATTGAACTCTTTCTTTCTTTTCCTTCAGTAACAGTTGAACCTCTGTTGCCTTATCAATTGTCGCAGTTGCATAAGCTCATGCATACTCTGATAGCTTTGTAAGGTTGTTGGTTGGATCCATGGGGGTGTCTCTCCACACTATCTCCATTGGCTCACTTTCAAAACTTGTTGTTGCCGATACATCTAATTTTCTTTTCTTTCTCTGCCTTTTTACTACAATGTTATGTGTAGGATAGTAGAATATATCTAAGGGCAATATTTCTTCAACCTTCAAAATAATTTCAAAAGTTGGGTGTGCCGAGAATGTCTTGAGTAGTTACAATTTCTTGTATTCTGGCTTCTGGATTTACAATCTGTTGAGTGTGTTGTGGAGTCTAGAATCCAGACGTTTCTTCAAGAACAATCTCTGTTTGGAGCTTTTTATTAAATTGCTCCCACTCCTATTCTAGATTGATGGCTGGAGTCTTTTCTGTTTCAAACTGTGGGGGAGTAGTCTCCATGTCTTGTACAGTTGAGGCTTTCTTGGTCATTTCTTCACGATTTTCTTCTGTATCTTGCACTGGGTCTGCCTCGGGGTTTCCTTCTTTATTCTCATATTCATGTTCAAATTCTTCAAAACCCTGATTTGACTTCTCTTGTGATTCTTCATCAGAATTGTGCTTAGAACTCTCCTCCAGGCTTACGCTGGGAGTAGGTTCTCTTAATTCTTCAATTTGTAATAGGTCCAAAGGGATTTGTTCGAGCTTTTTATTTATGTACATGTGGAATTCTCTAAGGTCCTCTCGGTCTAGCTATGGTGATGCTAAGTGTAAAACTTATGAAAATCTCTCAACTTGTTCAAATAAATCATCAAACGGATCTTTCTCATGAATGAATTGCCTGACTTTGACCATGGCAGTAAAATTATTGGCACCCTGGTTTGGGTCCTATTGTCTACCTAACATGATAGCTAGGATTAGGGCTGTGTTGTTCTGTATTTCTTTAGATGCATGCCCAAGATCATGCAATGCGAAAGCGCCACATTGTAATGGGAAGGTTGGCCAAATTTCTTTCCTCTGCTCCTTAAGGGTTTTGGTGATTCCATCACCCAATGTCTGATAAGCTATTTCTCGTGTTAGTAGTTTATTCGGAACATAGTATGGGAGAACATAGGGAGAAGTAATACTCCTTAAAACTTTGATATAAGTAAACCATTCCTCACCAAACCACCTCGCCACTGGCAAGATGCCAATCTTTGCTTTCTTTGAAAGCCTAGGGGCTTTCTTATAAAAAATGGTCTGATAAATAGGTAACATGACACCATGACAATCTTATAAAAATGGGAGCCAAATTGTGATTTCCATAATATCTTTTGATAAATATGAATGGGTGTATGATCCTTTAAGTTCCATTTCCAGCCCATGTTTGGAAATGCGAGCAAAAATATATAGCATCCATGACATAAGCACTCATGAAAAAGGGAGGGATACCCTGAGTGGAGACAATTCTATGATGCATGTATTCTCTAGTGGCCATGGCTAGATTATCTGACAAAATAATACTCCAATTCAAAATGGTAGCATTTACAATTGCATCAATTAAGGGAACCCATTTAATGGAAAATTTGGTGGTATCAACTTTTTCCAAATAGCCTACACAACATTGCAACTGCAAAACTGTATGGGGTTGATAGAGGTGCGATGGTGTACATACCAGTTTTTTCCCATCTAAACTTGTTGGAGTCAGACCTCCAAGCTTGCATAATGTCCATTAGATATTCATTCTCTTTGGAAAAATGCTCGATAAAAGCTTTGTCATAGATCTTTTGTGGCTGCGGCAGATGGTACATTTGGCTCAAATTGTCTAATTTGAATGATACCATAACGTCTTGCCTCGAGTTTCTGAACGTTCTATTCGAAACATCTACTTCATTAATAATCCATCTTACCATGTATGTATATGGTAAGATTTTCAATCTTGCAACAATCCTGTGTAGAAAAGAGCATGTCGCTTCAAAGTAAGAAGCATCAGATGAAGTCATGGCATCTGTTGTTGCCTTAACCTCTAGGGGCCTTGGGTTTTCTCCTTCTAGTAAATCGTATATCACCTCTCATGTCGTAGTTCCTCCATCTTTGTTACAAGTGGTATCAAAGAATAGTGGTAGCATTTCTAACTGCTCAGGGGCAGTATCCTCCGCGGTCTTTTTCCCTTTCTTAACCATCTCTGTAAGTGTTGTGTTTTTTGAAAACTTCTTGTAATTCAGACAAATGGAGAAAACAGGATAAAAACGCAGAGCGGTAAATGCAAGTGAAAGCATGATTAACACAATAAATTCTAAAAGCATGTAAGGATGAAGATTTTATTTCAAACACAAATAATAAAGATATCTATCATCTCGATCTGTTAAACGAATAAATGCCTTTAAATCTCATTAACTATACATTAAGGCTCACACAAGATTTTCTTTATATCTTATCAAAATGCCGCATCGTATATTTCAAACTAATATTTCTGATTGGTTTGAATGTTCATTTAATACCGTTTTTTTGCAATTCTGATGAATCACAATTCTCGCAAATCACAAATCACAATGATTTATGAATAGAGTAATCGAAAGTCGCTTTAATATTTTGCAATATGCGATAAGAGGGATTGCAACAGGTCGGACCCAAATGTAGTTCTAAAATGGTTTTAATATTCCTTCGGGTCAGAATTACATCGCATCTCACATTATGTTTGCATTGTTTTAAGAGATGCGATGCGATTGTCATAAAGACCTTTGTAGAATAGTTCAAGCCTTAAGTATTATATCATCTAAGTGTTATTTATGGGTCCTCTACGGGGATTTCGCTTATCATATCTCACGGATTCTGCCTCATGACTAACCATTGTTATTATCAGATCCCGCGATTTGCGATAAAGCGGGAATGTGTTATTATGAAATGACTTGGTTTGATATCTTCGTTTATCCAAAGTTTTATTCCATATGCTTTACAAAAGACAAGCTCTTATTCGCTAAAAAAAATTAGGGAATTTTTTAAAAGGGTCCCATTTATTAACACAATATTAATTATTAAATCAATAAATGGGGGGGGTTGTTGAACAGTACAACAATTGGCAATTCACTGGAAGAACCAGTTATCTCTGATAGTTTTTTGAAATTTCTAAAACTCCCAAAATAAAGATAGTTCAGAAAATATTAATGACATGAAATTTAAGATAAGAAACATTTCTCTGAATAAGGAAACAAACTCACCTTATCACAATTCATTTGATCTCCTCTTCAAAATGAAAATTCCTTTGTCTATATCAGTGTTTACTTGGTTTAAAGATAAAGTAGGAGGCTCTTGCAGATTAGCTTTTAGATGTACTCATTTGTCACAGGTAGAGCCTCTGTTGCCAGCAAGCGTCCATAGCCTCGACAGGGTTACCTTTTAACCATCAATGATTTAGTATTCCATCCAAATAAGAGTGCAATTTTTAGAGATAAATTCAGACTCATACTTATTCTCTTCTTTTTCTTTTTTAAACAATTTATTTATTTTTCTACTTAAAAGTCATTTGGTTGGTTTGGTGGCCAAGTAGTGACAATTCCATTCACTAGTTGTAATTAAATTGAACAAGTTGGCTCGTGATAAGACCCCTTGTCTTTTGATTAAAGATAATCTCAAGCCCTTACCCTATTTTGATATGCAATACTGGTAATGTCAGTCTATTATTTCCCTATGAACATGGTAAGTCAGCTCTTAATGAGACCTCTTATCTTTTAAGTTTTAGTATATTTTAGAATTACACTCTAAAAAGAAAAAAGTTTACTGGATGGGGAGAGTCATTGATTCCTTAAGAATTTCTAGATAACAATTATAGAGTTAGAGGTGCTTATCTGCAGAGAGTCTTTACTTTGTTAGAGATACTTTTCTTGACAGATAATAGAACAAAGGTCTCTTTATAAAGTTGGGGTTTCACAAAGAACACATAATTTTGGTGGAAACAAGCAGATTTAAAAGAGATAGAACTTAGCTTATTTTCAAATGTCAAAATTATTTCCTTAACAAACTATACTTATACAAGCGAAAAATCAAAATATTCTAAAGAGATTTTTTTATTGTAAGGCCAAAAGTAAATACTATTTAACTTTTATTTTCCTAGGAAAAGTAAAGGCAATAGTGTACAAGGGATAGAAGAGGTTATCTTCTATGAAAAATATTTCTTCACAATATGCCCATTCATAGTCAGAGAATCTCTCTTTCCTGATAAATCTTGCAATAGAAACGTTGATGGGCTGATTTGTTCTGCAATCTAAAATGGGCCAAGCCACATTCTTTGAAGCTTGGTATGCTTACCTTTTTCCTCGTGTGCTTTATCCCACTTCAATACAAGGTCTCCGAGTTGAAAATATTTAGGACTTACAGAATTTTCATCAAAGGAAGATTTGACTAACTATTGATGATGTGCATGTATGATCTTGGCTTTATCTCTTTCTTCTTCAAGTTTGAGGATTTGTGATTGCCTTAAGTGCATAGAAGAGGAAGGAGTTTCTTTAATAAATTGAACCAGGGCTAGTGAGGGAATAGATACATTTGTAGGAAGAACAACTTCTTTCCCATAGACCAAATTAAAAGGAGAAGTGCCTATTGAGGCCTTTTGTGTTATTCTCTCTACACACAGAGAAAATGTTAAAGATTTATGCCAGTTTTTCTGACTTTGATCAATAGTTCGTTTGATGATCCTTATGAAGTTTTTATTCATTGATTCAGCTAAACCATTTCCCTGAGGATAATAGTTAGCAGAATATTTAAGTTTACAATCTCTTTTGAGAGCAAATTTTGTCATAACATTGCTTGTGAAATAGGATGCATTGTCAAACATGAGGGCAGTTGGTAGGCCAAATCTGGTAATAACAAATTAATTAATAAATTCAATGATGTTTTCATAATTGACTACCTTGAGTGTAATTGCTTCCACCCACTTAGTGAAGTAATCAATTGTTGTAAGGATATATCTATGTTGCTTTGAAGAGTGAGGAATAATCTCACCTATTATGTCCAATCCCAATTGCTCAAATGGTTGTTCAATGTTGACCGGGTGTAATGGTAATGCGAGTTTCCTTTGTCTTCCAGAAACTGTTTGAAAAATTTTGCACTTCCTTACATATTCATGCACATCTTTGAATAAGGTTGGCTAATAATAGATAGCACACAGGATTTTATGTGTTGTTGTGTCTCCTCCAAAATGTCCACCAGCTAGTCTATCATGGAGTTCGTGCACAACCTTTTCTGCCTCATATTTTTCAAGGCACCTAAGTAAAATACAATCGTAATTCTAACAAAACATCATTGATGATTTCATATTGCTTAGATTTTAATCTCAAAGCCCTTTTTCTTTTGTAACTGAGCTGCATAGGGACATATCCATTTTTCAAATAAAAGATGATATCAACATATTTAGATTAAGTACCATTGAGGCTTACCTCACATATTTGTATATCATCACCTGAATTTTCTGGCGTTGGTAGGTTGGATGCTCCAGCTAACATTTTGCAAAAAGCTTAACCTCTAACAATTTCAGCTAGTCTAATCTCAATGTCATATTCTTGCAATGTTGTTACCTAATTTGCTATTTTCTCACCTAATTCTCTTTGCATTAGTAAATTTATCATTGATGAGAATGGAACTATTACTTTAGTGTGAGTTTTAAGAAGAAAATATCTGAAATGTTTTATTGATTTGGAAATAGAAAAAGCCTATTTTTCAACATCTGAGTAATTCAATTCAACACCATGCAAATTGGAGCTAAAGAAAGAAATTAGTGCTTCAATTTTTTCATCATTGACTTGAGTGAAAATAGTTGCATATGATGTTTCGGAAGCAAAAGTATATAAAATAAAATGATTAGGAAAATTCAGAGTTGCTAACGAAGGAGCATTTATAATTGCTTGTTTGATAAGATTGAAAGCTTCATGCTCAGTATGTCTCCATTTAAAAACAAAAATTTTCTTGATCATAAATTGGAGGGGTAAAACAATTTGTGAAAAGTCAAGGACAAATATTTTGACAAAATTTATTTGACCTAAGAAAGATTGCATGGATTTTTGTTATGAGGCAAAGAGATTTCAAAAATTTCTCTTATCATATCATGATCTATGTGAATGCCATCTTTAGGTACAATAAATCCAAGAAGTTTACCTTCACTTAAAGCAAATAAAAATTTATTTAGATTTAAATAAATTACATATCTTTTACAACATTCAAAGATTTGTCTTAAATCCTTTAAATGATTACTGTGTTTCTTTAAATATACAGTTATATCATCTAAATAAATGACCACTATTTTATTCACCAAACTTTTGAATGCTATATCCATGGCTCTCTAAAATGTTGCACCAACATTGATTAGACCAAATGGCATCTTTTGATAAGCGTTTGTTCCCCATTTGATTCTAAATGCGGTCTGCAGTCTTTAATCGATCATCTGGATGTACGAGAATTTGATTATAACTTGAAAATCCATCTAGGAAAGACATTAACTCTAAGCCTGCAACTGACTACAGTATTTGTTCCATAGGAGGCAATGGAAAGTTTTCCTTCTGACAAGCTTTGTTGAGATTGTGAAAGTCTATACAAATTCAAATATCACCATTCTTTTCCCTGATTGAAACTAGGTTAGAAACCCACCTTGAATGTCTGTCAGGAAAAATTATTTTGGCTTTGAGAAGTTTATTTAATTCAGATTTGATTTGATTTTCTAAGTTTGGGTGAATCTTTCTAAAATTTTGTTGTATAGGTTTTTCATCGGATATCATAGGAATGGTATGTTGAATGATGAAAGTATCATATGTCTTCAAATCTTTATAATTCCATGCAAAAACATTTTTATATCTTTTCAACAAATGAATGAAGATTAATCTTTCATTTGGTGTAAGACCAAGACCCAGACTAATATTTTGAGTTTTAAGGTTAGTTCCAAGATTAACTAGTTCAAACCTCAAAGTTGAACTTTGAAGCTTTGAGTTAGTTGGTTTCTTGAATTTGTCCTTAAGATCATATAGATCTTGCAGCTTAACTGATTTAGGTATGGGATTTACACTTGTCTTTTGCTTAAGTTGGCCATCGTGTTGGTCTTCATCTATTATCTGGTCATCATATGAGCCTTCAGATGTTAGAAAATTTATGATATTTGGATCGTTATTAAAAACTCGCCAATTGGTGATGTTATCGGGAATAGAAGGTCTAAAAATTAATTCAATAGAAAATCGAGCAAGACTGTAATCGCCTTGTGGTATGAGCTTGGATGCAACATTAGCCAAAAGATCAACCTTGCATTTTGAAGTCTTGGAATTGGGGAAATGTTAAATTCTAGGAAATGTGTGGTGAGGTCCTAAACTAATGGTTGATAATGCTTCAAATGTCCAGAAAGACAGTGAATAGTGTTCCTCATCTGTTTGATTACAATTTTTGAATCTCGAAATACTTGAAGGTATTTGATATCAAGGCTTATGGCTTTATACAATCCTTGAACTAATGCTTCATATTCAGCAATATTATTCGTGCATTCAAATTCAAGTTTGCATGGCAACATAGTTTTTTCTCCTTTGGGGTTAATCAATATGCAACCTGCCCTAGCTCCATCATTAGATTTAGATCCATTAAAAAATAATTTCCAAAGTAAAGAATTGTCTACAGGTTTATCTACAAAATTGATACATTTAGAAGAATCTATTTGAGAACAATTTTTGATTTGTGATGTAATAGAATTTTCCAAAAAGGGTGAAGTATGGGCATTAAAATTGCCTAAAAATGATTCGATTGAATAGTTTCCAATGATATTACTATTGTATGTGACGGACTCATTTTATCCTTCCAGTTCTGTAAAGATATACTTTAAATGTTTTTCATGGTCGACTCTTATTTGATTTGTCTTACCATTATAAGGAAGCCACATATGGGACCATTCTATTGCGAAATATCCATGAAGCTTTTCAGACCAATCTCTACTAAGGATCAAACCTTAGAATTCAGGGATATCGACCACAAGCACATCAATCACTTGACATACTTTCAGGTTTGATGAGAGCCTAATGGTAACCTGATTGATTTCTCCTATGACTTCGACTTGAGGTCGATCTAACTGTACAATGCGAACAACAAATTTCTGGGGTTCGACATTCAATTTTGCACAAACCGTTTTTGACAAAATGTTGGATGAGGCTCCAAAGTCAACTAAAAAATTGTGTAAATCCTTATTAAAGACTTCAAAAGTAAAAGGAAAGGAGGTGTATGGAATTTAGATCTACCACCTATTAAAGCAACATCAGTTGAACTCATTTTGTCTGATGAAGTACTGGGAGGCCTACCCATTCTTGAGCAGCCTGGGAAATTGTAGCAATAGGAAGAGGAGAAGTGGGGATTGTTTTTAATTATTTGAGCAATAGCTGTTGTTGATTTTTTAGCTTGATAAGCTCATGGAACGTGATATTAACTCTAGTCTTCTTCATGTCTTCGACGATGTTGTATTCCATCTTATCAGATACTAGCAAGGTTTTGGATGGAGGTGAAAAATTGGATTAAGGAGGAGAAGTTTGAGTAGATTTGGGGGAATATTTCTTACCTATTACTTTGTCTTTGTGAGCAGGAGTTGATGATTTATGTTTTTCATTTGTTTGTGACGAATCAACAGTGCTCTTGCTTCTAGTAGCGATAGGTAAAGCTTCTTCTAATTCTTCATTATTTGACACAAGAAGAATAAACTCCCACATTCCTTGTACTTCAACTACCTCTTCGTCATCAGTTTGTTCTTCAGTTGTTGATACTTCTTCTTTCTTCACATCTGACTCAACATTTGATATTTTATTTGGCGGTTTAGGATCATATGGGGAATTTATTTTGTAAGGTCTAAAATATTTCCTAGAAGAAGTTTCAGCTACCTGCTTTTTAATGTCGACCATTTCATTGGACATAGTTTTAAGTACCTTTTTGCAAACCTTCAAGATCTAAAGGATCTTTAGGTGCTTTCTTCTTGGATTCGTACTTGAAGGTGACCTTTTTGGATTTTATTTCTTCTAGTGCATTCTTCTTTTCTAAGGCTAAAATTTGTTTTTCGGCAGCTATGGCTTCTTTCATGTTTTCAGCCAAAGTTGGTTTGGCATCCCCATTGACAAAAATAGTTGCATTTGAGGGAAGAGTAGAAATGTACCATTCATTTTGAGCTTTAGTGCTTGGCCTGGATGCTGCTGGAATTTTGTTTAATAATTTTTTAAAACGAGAATTGAAGTCCTTAATCGGCTCTTTAGGTTCAGCTTTGAGGTTTGAGAGATCATTAAGAAGGATAGTTGTTGAATAGTCATTTCCAAACTTGGTTAGGAACTATTACTGAAATGCATTCCAACTATCAATGGAACTAGACGGTAATGAAAAGTACCAGGATCCTACTGATCCTTGTAAAGTATAAGGGAATAATCGTACAACTGCGTCTTATTCTAGAACTCCATTTAGGTTTATGGACAACATGAATTTATTTATGTGTTCTTCGACAAGAAGACCATCATCGGGATTGAATTTTGGTAACCATTTCAATGGATGAGCAGGTAATGGATGCAATGGTCCTGCCATTTGAAAAACTCCATGATTTTTCCATGGTCTTTGAGCCATTATGGGTATTTGTGTGGAAGAAGATGCACCAATGGTTGAAGTTGATTGGGTAGAGGAGGATTGTGTTCCTGTACCTGTGTAAATCACGATCTGAGATTATGAGGTGGATGATTGAGTTTGTGATGAAGATGATGAAATGAATGAGGGAGTTTGTGGTGATGATGAAAGAATCTCACTATGAGTTTCAAACTCTAATTTCTTAGTTTTCCTTCAAGGGGGAGGAAGAGGAAGTTTAAATGGAGGAATTCCAAAATTTTCACTATGTGATCTAGTTAATCTTCGAGAGGAAGGAAAATGTGAAGAAACACTGGCTTGAGATAATTTAGATTCTTCTTGAGATAGAGAAATACCTTGCAATTTGTGAATTAAAGACTGAACTTTTGGAGTTTCTGCAGAAGTAGGTTGATCTGCTTTCCTTGGAGAAACACTAGTGGATTGTAAATATTTTTTCACAACTTCACGTTTAGGATTTGGGGATTTGGAATGTGCTCGAGAAGTCGGAGGTGACAGTGAGGGAGTTTTACTCTTAGAATGGATTTTTGATTTAGATTTGCTTTCCATTCATAGTAAGGCCCTCCTTCTAACACCAAAATGTTGAAGCCTCGAAATTCGTTGCGACAACATGGGGGATAGTGACCTGGTCCGGACCTTAAAAACATCCCCTTTTCCGTTTGGTATAGTGGCTCCGACTGGGGATAATGGGACCAGTTTCCCAGTGAGTATTGATTTGGTAATGTTTTTAGGTAATATAAGATGTAACGAAGAATGAATCAACTAATAATGATCTAATCTAAACAATAAACATATGCATCTATTTTACTCTAACATTACCTTACTATAGATATACCCAGGGATAAACTAAGATATGTGATCTACATAGATGTCTCAAAGCAATTGGTAATAAATATTATTCAACTCCCACAAGAAATGAAATCGTTAATGATAATTGTTTTGGCTAAATAGTTAGACAAAACAATTGAGAAAACTTTATCGCATATAGTAATTGTTCATGTATTCAATAATGAATCATAGTTGAAACACCATACAAAAGTGAAATAATGTAGAACTATAACTCAGATTTTCATACATAAGACAATCAAAGGAAGAGTATTGCTAATACACAAATAAAACACGATCACAAGATAAAAGTACCATATATGAAAGGTCCTGCTCGTGGGCTCAACAATATTGATCCACTTTCATCCAATCAAATACACTCTAAGGTACATAAGTGTAATTTCAGTAGAGTATGCTTCGATATTCAAAGAAAAATAGATCATGTTCCAATAATTTCATCAAAACCTTCCCAAAAATACATAACTGTAATGTCTTGTAAAGTATTTTTGATAAAATTCTGGACCCCTCTCTAAATGCATGAGAGGGGTTTAAATAATATAATACATGTCTCAAAAATAGGTTATTACACAAAAGACTGAGGAGGTTTCAAACAACCTTCCTCAGAATAAGTGAAACAAAAACAAAAACAAAAACTAAAAATAAATTATGACAAGATTTTGCAAATTAAATGGCCCTATTTAGCCATTCGGTCATTGAACTCGCAAATTTCTATCATTGGATTAACCTAGGGAGGTTGGCCAATTCTGGATCTCATTTGCCCTGTGAATACAATGTTGAACCCTAAAACTACCTCCCTTCCAAGCATTTTCTTAAACCCTTTCTCTTCTATTTTCCCATGTCAGTGCATTCTAAGCTATCAAAAGTTGTTACATGTTGATTTCAGGAGTGTATTTGAGCGATTTTCAAATTATATCATTGTGTGTGCTATTTGATCTAGGTTTTGTTTATCAGCTATGGAATGTAGCCACTTTATACAACTAACTGACAATTCCGCAGTCATTCTCATTGTTCTACAGGTTACAGGTGTCAGTAGGAGGAATGAGACACATGGGCAGCTCAGGAATTATCCACACATGGATGACATCCTATTTACTTAGACAAATTTGGAAGGAAAGGTCCTAGTCAAAGGGAGGTCAACGGAGAGTTCCATGCCAACTAGAACTCTGTTCCTGCACATAAAAGAAGCCTGAAGCTGTTCCTGAACTCGTGGATCCTTTTTTGCCACTTTCATGCCATCTCCATAACACAATCCAACATCCACCTCACATAGATTTACTGCTCATGGCAACCGAGAGGCTAAATCCTCGGATTTTGACATGTTCACGTGTCTATTGTTGAAGCAATTCCTCTAAGATACAGTTATCCATTTTCTCTATAAATAAAAGTGTTTGCAATGTAGATAGTTAGTTCTTGATATTGTTGTTTTAGCATTATTTTGTTGTTCTGTAACCGAGAGACATATTACTCCATTTCATAATAGAAAACTCTATTTTTCACATGGTTGGTTAAGCGTAATTTGAAGTAACAACGTGTTAGTCTGAAGCTGTGCAGAGGGCCCCTGCATAGTTGAGGTCCCTTCTTTCGTTTTTGTATAGTTTTTCATGTATATGTTCATGCATATTTTATCTCATTCGAATTGTATATTTATCATGTTTTTCTTATGATCTTAATCATTCTAATCCTGTACATGTTTTTGCAGCTTGTCACATTTCTTACTAACACTGATAAGTGCACTTCAAAATAGGTCTTTAAGTCTGGTTATGCTCGAGCTTCTTAGTGTAATTTTTGCATCAAGTGGTGATATTGAGACTTGATTCCTCTGATGAACTTTAGTTTTGAATTTCACTTGTTTATGCTTTTACTTAGTGAGATTTGTTTACTGTATAAGATAGTTTAGATATTAGTTCTTCATGCTATATGATGATATTTCCAAAGCCTTTAGCTTAACCCCATTTTAAAAGTTAATTGGAGAGATATTGTGATTATAGGTGAAGTAATTGATTTTGCTTTCATTAGTATGCAAGTAGATAATTTAGATGTCAGTTCTTTCATGCTATATGATGATATTTCCAAAATCTTTAGCTTAACCCCGTTTTAGAAGTTATTTGATGAAATATTGTGATTATAGATGAGGTAATTAGCTTTGCTTTCATTAGTGTGCAAATTAGATAATTTAGATGTCATTCTTTTCATGCCATATGATGATATTTCTGGAGCCTTTAGCTTAACCCCATTTTAGAAGTTAATTGGCGAAATGTTGTGATTATGGGTGAAATCATTAACTAGTTTCCAGTTTCTTTACTTTTTGGTTTGAGTTTTAGCAGTTTATTAGATTTCAATTTTGCAATTAGATGGACAACAGAGATAGTAATCTCATTTTCAGTACTTCATTTTCAGTTTGGTTTATGTAGCCGCATGTTTACACTCTTATTCAAGTTTTTATTTTGTAGACAACATGTTTTAAGATTTCTTAAGTTCAAAGTTTGGAAATCATCACAAGAAGCAAGACGATAAACCTTGTCTTCAACTCTACATCCACACTTGATCTTTAAAAGTATTCGTAAACTTTTGCTTTAACAACATATTAGGATTTCCATTGCATTAGACCACTTTAGGAGACCAACAAAACAAAACCCCAAAACAAGATAAAGCTGAAAACAGTGAGGTAAGAAAAGAGTTGTCTAGCACATACAATGCACTACACTTCATTAGTTTACGACTCTCGGATTGATAACTTATGTAGGAATTTAGGACACACTAAATTAACTAAACATTTTGGTGTCGTTACTGGGGAAGTGTAACTCAGTAGCCTATCTCTTACATTAAAAAAAAAAAGGAAAATTAATAATTTCTTGAAGTATGCTCTCCTCTTGCACCTAGTGTGATCTGGATGATCAGAAAAAAGAATTATTAGTCCAATAATTTCCGAGTATGCTCTCTTCTTGCATCTAGTGTGATCTGGAAGATCAGAAAAAAGATTATTAGCCCAATTAAAATCATCAAAAACAAAAAAAATGACATGCATAGAGAAAGAGATTCTAGGGGAAGGTTTATAGCTAGGGGCAAAAGTTCGATTTTTACAACTCCAACTACTTCAAGGAATAGACAAGATACACCTCCATCCCAAACTCATACTCCCAGCCTTAGGATTCTTGGAACTCAAGGGGCAACAATTGAATTAGAAGATTCTCCCACTTCATCTACTAAATCCGACCTAGTAGAAGAACCCTTCTTCACCTCCATAGGGGAACCTATTGCAGTGGAAGAAGTAGAATTACCTAGAGAAGAAGAGGAGGTAGAAACTCTCTCTCATCAACCATTAGTAGAAGAGCCAAAATATTCTGAGGAAACTATCATGGCAGAAGAAAAGCAAGATGGAGAATTTTCACTATTTGGAGGAAGGGGTAGAGGCAGAGGTAGAGGAAATAATGGAGGTGGTAGAGGTAACAATGGAGGAGGTAGAGGTAACAATGGAGGAAATAGGGAAGGAGATAACTCATTTGGATTCCCTATAGTAGATGAGGAAACCCATACAACAATGAAAAAAATTTCACCATCTGTCCTCCCAAACTTTTATGGATTGCGAAGCGAGGATCCTGAAACATTTCTATTTGGGTTTGAATTCTTATGCTGAACCTATGACTATCTAGAAGACTCTCAAAAACTCAAATTGTTCCCTTCAACATTGAAAGGGGCTGCTTTGAAATGGTTTATGGGATTAGTCACTCTATCTATTAGGACTTGGAATGATATGAGGCAAGCATTTTTGGATAGATACCTAGATTATTGTATGCCTACCAGTCATAAGGATGAGGTATTCAAAATGATGCAAAAAGAAGATGAGAACTTAGAAGATTTGCTTGAGAGGTTTCAATACAACTTAAAGAGAGCAAAAATGAACAATTTAGATGTGGAAACCTTGAAAGCCCTTTTATTGAAAGCCATTAGAGATGAATGGATACATATTTTAAACATGATGGGGAAGGGAGACATCTCTCAACTTCCACTAAGTGACAGCAGAACTGTGTTTCCATCTCTCAAGGGGAAAATCTAAAACTGGAAAAGGGCCTACAGATCCTTCTCTTATTAGAGCAAACAAATCTGCAACTAGGATAGTAAGTAGGGCAGAAATTGGCAATATGCTTAATGAGTTCAAAACTGACATTCTAGGGAGCCTTAGTGAACAACTAGACACCCTCAAAATTCAAAACAAGCAGAAAATATAAGTTGATTCCTTAGCCATCTTTTGCCCAAAATGTAGAAAGAAACATGCTCTAAGACAATGTCCCTTAGATGCAAAAGTTGTAGAAACATGTATGATTTGCTCGGAAAATCATGAGACCAAGGATTGTCCTTCAATCCCAGGTCTTAAAGCTGTCTTTCAGAAGGACCCAAACTCTGTAGAATCTCTTTGATTTGTTTTAAGAAGACCTTGGCAAGGGCAACAAAATCAAGGATTTAACAATCCAATAAATTTTCAGCCTCCACCAAATTGGAATTCTTGGCAACAACCTAGACCTCAACCTCAAAATCAGTATCAATCTCAATCATGGGCACAAGGGGTACAAAATCCTTATGGGATCTTTGCTCAATATTATCAATTTCCTCCATCTTATCAGGGCTATTCTCCCCCACAAAACCAACAACAAAATCCACAACTTCCAAATCAAAGCCCTCAACTTTCATTACGATTTCCACAACAACAACCTTCTCAACAAAATCAAAATCCTCAACTCTTGCTTCCATTTCAACAAAAGCCAAATCAACTACCAGCCCAACCATTACCAAATCCCAATAACAAAAACCCTCAGAATGCTTACATGGTATAAGAACAACCATTTCCTACTTACATGATTGTTCCTCTAGATTTTAATGATGTTCAACTTAGATCTGGTAGGATTTTAGAAAGGAAAAACCTTCTATAGATATTCAAGAGCAAGATGCTTCTGAGGAGGATTCTCTGAAAGTCAATAAAAGTTTTGAAGAAGCATCCCTTCAAAACCAAACCATTCAAAAAGAAAAACAAAAATATTCAACCCACACAACTCCTATAGTTGAGCATCCTGTATCTACATCCACACCTCCTTTTCCTGAGAGATTAGCAATTGACAGGGGGGTGGAAAAACAAATCTTGTTGCCTGACTATGATTTCCTAGATGAATTAAAGAATGTCTATATCAAGATTCCCTTGCTACAAGCCATCAAAGAAATTCCTATTCTAGCAAAAACAATAAAGGAGTTGAGTATCAAAAAACCAGGTGGGAAACCAAGAGACACAAAAAGAATCCACCTGGTAGGAAAAATAGTAGATATCATGTTGGGAAAGATTACCATGTAGAAATATGTGGACCCAGGTAGTCCAGTTGTCAAGGCACACATAAATGGAATAGAAATTCGAAATACATTGATTGACTTAGGAGCTGCTATAAACATTATGAGTAGACAAACTATGGAACAGGTTAAACTTCCTAATCTTCTTTTCACACCTACCTTAATGCAACTTGGAGATAGATCAGTAATCAAACCAGATGGTGTACTAGAAGATATTTCGGCCTCCTTGGATTCTTGGGAATATCCGGTGGATTTCATGATTTTGACTCCCAAGAACAATTTAGGAGGACACCCACTCATCTTAGGAATACCTTAGCTAGCCACAACTGATGCTTTTATTAGTTGTAGATCTGGTGAAATGCACATTTCTGATGGTAGTTCAACAACGAAATTTACTTTGTATCCTCTAGCAAAAGCAATTATAGAAGTAGGAGACGATGAATGGGTCGATGATGAATATGCTATACAACCTATCTTTACTCTCTCAGAAGTTAGTGAGGATAGTCAAATCCTAAACACATTAAAAAATTTTGAAACATCTTCAGAATATGATCACACACAATTTCAGTTAGATTCTGATATTGAATGCTTGTCATCAGGCAAATGTCTCTCTACTCTATGGAAGAGTTTGGCAGTTCTGCAGTTGAAATTTTTCCAGGGAAAACATTGAATATCAACAAAAACTTGGAAAAGTTACAACAAGAAGAGCTAACCAAAATCTTACAAAAACATTATGTTTCATTTGCATGGGAGTATACTGATATGAAAGGTATTGACCCTAAGACTTGCATCCATCATATCTATAGTGATGAAAACAGTAGACCAATCAGACAACCTCAGAGAAGGATGAATCCAAATCTTAGGGAGATTGTGAAAGAAGAGCTCCAAAAATTACTCAATGTGAACTTCATTTACCCAATCTGAGATAGTTGATGGGTTTCTCCCTTGGTGATAGTGCCCAAAAAGAATGGTAAATGGAGAGTGTGCATTGATTATAGGGAATTGAATAAAGCAACCTTGAAGGGTCACTTTCCTTTGCCCTTTATAGATCAAGTATTAGATACATTAGTAGGAAAAAAGTACTTTTCATTTTTGGATGGTTTTAGTGGTTATAATCAAATTCAGGTAGCACCTGAAGATCAAGATAAAACCACATTTACTTGTCCATGGGGAACTTTTGCTTAGCGAGTGCTTCCTTTTGGATTATGTAATGCACTTGCAACATTCCAAAGAGGAGTACTAGGATTTTTTTTTTCTGATCTAATCCATGATTGCGTAGAGGTATATATGGATGATTTTACAGTCTATGGTAATATATTTGAAGAAGCCTTGGAAAATTTGGAAAAAATCCTTAAAAGATGTAAAGAAAAAAAACCTTTTACTAAGCCATGAAAAATGCTTTCTGATGTTTACTGAAGGTATTGTTTTGGGACATCATATTTCAAGGGATGGGATTAAAGTAGACAAATCCAAAGTTGAAGTCATCTCCAAGTTACCTATTCCAAATTGTCAAAAAGATGTTAGAAGTTTTCTAGGATTTACTGGATATTATAGAAGATTTATAGAAAACTTTACCAAAATAGCATCTCCACCCTTCAAAATGATTACAAAAGACTGCGAATTCAAGTGGAGTCCTGATTGCCAATCAACATTTGAAGCCTTGAAAATAAGAATATCTGAAGCACCTATCTTAAGAGAACCAAATTGGAAACTTCCTTTCCATATTTCTATAGATGCTTCAGATACAACTCTAGGAGCTGTACTGGGACAAAAAGACTTTGTTCCTTATGCCATTTACTATACCAGTATAAATTTGACTCCCACTGAGTTAAATTATACTGTGATTGAAAAAGAGTTCTTAGTTGTTGTTCATGCAATCAATAAGTTCAGACATTATATAACAGGCTATGAAACTTTTATTCATACTGATCATTCTGCAATTAGATATTTGATGAACAAACCTATTATTAATGGCAGGGTTACAAGATGGCTCCTACTTTTATAGGAATTCAATATTACTGTGTTAGAGAGACCTGGTAAATAAAACACAGTTGTTGATTTCTTGTCTAGGATTCAGAATATCAAAGAAGACTCTCCTATAGAGGATAAGTTTCCTGATGAATACTTATTTGCAGTAACTACTAAAACTCCTTGGTTTGTAGATATGGCTAACTATTTGGTTACAGGGAAACCACCTCCACATTTATTTCCTAGTGAAAGAAGAAATATTATTCAAGATAGTTCAAGATATTCATGGATTTCTAATGAATTGTATAAAACAGGGCCAGACTTTGTGATGAGAAGATGTGTCAGGGAAGATGAAATGCCTGATATTCTCAAAGCATGTCATGATGAACCATGCGGTGGACACTTTACTGACAAGAGGAAAACTTATAAAATCCTTTCTTTAGGATATTATTGGTCATCCTTCTTCAAAGATGCGAAACAATATGTCAAAAGGTGTGACGACTGCCAAAGGGTAGGGAAACCTACCCCCTCAAATGAGATGCCATTACAACCTCAAGTACTCATCAAACCTTTTGAAAAATGGGCTTTAGACTTTATTGGACCTATTAATCCTCCATCCAAGCAGAAAAAGTATATATTGGTATGTACTGATTATGTCACTAAATGGGTAGAAGCCAAAGCATTTTTTTCTGCTACTGAAAATACAGTAGTTAATTTTCTTTATGAGGATAATTTTACTCGCTTTGGTGTTCCAAGGGAAATTGTGATAGATTAGGGAAGTCAATTCACATCCAGAATGATGGAGAAGCTTATGGAAGAGTACAAGGTCAAGCATAGGAAATCCACTCCTTATCATCCTTAAGCAAATGGTCAAGTGGAGTCCACAAATAAAGTAATTGAAGGAATCATTACCAAGACTGTGCATCTACATAGAAGAGATTGGGAAGAAAGGCTTCCTGAAGCCTTATGGGTCTACAGAACTACATGGAGCAACACAACAGAACACACTCCCTATGAACTTGTTTATGGGAAGGAAGTTTTGCTCCCCATTGAGTTCCAAGTTAAAACCTTCAAGATGGCAGTTTAGTTGGGAATGGATCTATTAGAAGCTCAAAAGCAGAGATTGGAGCAGCTGAATGAAATATATGAGGTCAGACAAGAAGCAGTTCAAAGAAATGATCTAGTTCAGCAGTAGAGAGCTAAGTGGCATGACAAATACATCAAAGACAAAAAGTTTCAAGAAGGAGATTGGGCATTGCTATTTGATTCAAAGTTCAAAGATTTTCAAGGTAAATTTCAGACTCATTGGCTTGGGCCATATGAGATTGAAAAAGTTTTAGCAATGGAGCAGTAAGAATCAAAACAATTGTTGAGCATCAAACTCCTTTCCTTGTGAATGGTCATAGATTGAAGATCTATCATAAGCACTCTCAAAGGAGGAGTTTATCAAAATCTTTCAAGATAACTCTACAATGAGGCTGGTGAAGAAGAATCATTCTTCTCCACCAGCCTAGTCTTTGTTTCTTTTTTTCATCATCATCTAAAAAAAAAAATAATAATAATGTATAAGCCTGAAAACCAATCACTGATTGACAGTCTTATACAAAAAATATAGGGTGAAAATCAAAAGATTTTGATGCCCTATATTTTCCAAAAAAAAAAAAAAAAAGCTTTCATTTCACTCATAGTTTGTTTCATTCCATCTCGCCACCACATTCCATCAATAAAATTTCTTTCAGTTTCTCTCCATATTCACCTTTCCATGTATCATCCATGTAGTCATTTTCATCTCCATTCATTCGCCAAGTCATATGTTATTCACAATGTCATTTTCCATAGCTGAATTCTGATTTCGCAGCTGATTGTTGATTCCGTAGCTAATCCTATTACTCTGCAGTGACAGTCAAGTGATTAGCCAAATAATAATAAAAGCAAGATGCAGGTATGGAAGGAGAAGATCTTTGAAGACATGAACACCTGAAAAGCACCTAAAGAGGCAACCAATTCAAAGTTAGCAAAACGAAAAAGGTATGATTTCAAGGTATGGACAAAACCATTTTCAAATAGCATTTCAAACACATAATTTGTATAGTTTGTAAATCACAGCTCCATAACGTGTAATGATTTGACTTGATGGCTACCTTAACTCCACCATATCCTCCGCATCAATCCTAACGGTCTCATAATCTGTTTTCGATTTTAACTCGCACTTAGTCGTAAATCCTCATTACATGTGTTAAAACGGCTAATCATGCAGACATGAGCTAATTGAATACGGCTCTCTTCCACTGATGTTCCACTCCGCAGCCTTTTTATGAACCCACTGACGTTCCACTTTGTAGCCTTTTATGAACTCAAACTCCGTTCAGTATCACAAATTTTCACAAGTGACACTCTGCCTCCATGCTTTCACACCAGTTTTTACAATCCACGGTTCATTGTTTGTTTACATAGACTTCTACTCCGTAAACCCTCTTTCATTTCATGCTCAGTACTCTTCCCATTTTGTAACCACCAATTTTATCCACGGACCTCTTCTATTTTCCACTCACATAACCGTTTTTCTCCCATAAAACTGTCATTTACAGAGGTGTTTTCACAGTAAGAAGGAAGGATGAGTCTTATAGTGAGAACAGAGCCCGAAGGAGTTAAATTCATGGAAGGATACCCACAGCTTAAGAGCACATTGAAGAAGGCAAGATGGTCGCAGTTCATTAAGAAGTTTAAGGGTGATCATAAGGAGGTTACAAAGATGTTTGCAAGATATTTCAATGGTGCAAAAGTTGAAATTGGGGACATCGAATTTCCAGTGACAGAATCATCAATTGGTAGCAGCGACAGAGCTTCCACAAGAAGGGGAGAGATGGTTTAAGAACAAGGATTTTGATGAAAAGGTCTGGAAGGTCATTCTTCATAATCCAGGTATGGACATATCAATCTTTAAACGAGGAATTCATGTTGCAGCCTTAAAAGATAAGTGGACTAGTCTGTTGTTGATCATTCAGAAATTCATTACATGCGAGGGCAGGTATGGCTCTATGTACATGTATCATATCAGATTATTAATGAATTTCTTGGAGAATGAAACTATCAACCTTCCTTATTTCTTGTGAATAGTTTAAGAAAAATTTCTACTACTATGCAATAGAATATAGATGATGTGGAACCTCATCTCTGCCATCATGGCCTTATTAAGATCTTGGTTGAAAATCATTTGAAAGAGAGGGAAGATACATGGGAAAAATTTCCTAGTAAGGAACTTCTTCCAAGACCTTCCTGAAGAGACTGAGGGGAGTTCAACAAAGAAAAGTAGGAGGAAGAGAACAACTTTAACAATCCAAGATACTCCTACTAGTGTGACCAAGTAAAACAATGAAGAAGAATTGCCTTCTGAAACATTGACTAAAATTAGGAAACAAGCAAAAGAGAAAGGAAAGAGGAAAATTGAAGACATTTACTAGACTCCTGAGCCTTCTTCAAAGGAAGAGCAAGTGCTTTCTGAAAGATCAGTTTATCTTAAAGAACAATCAACTAAAGCAAAACAAAAAGGAAGGGGGGAAAAGATCATAGAAAAGGGAGACATAAGCTCACAAGGTCTAAGAAGAAGCTCTAGATTAAAGGGAAAGTTGAAGAAAACGCAAATCAAAGGAGCTCAATTCATAGACTTGGGAGGTGAAAATCCAGATCAGTCACCAAAAAACACTCCACCTGATCAAAGTCCACAATATTCTCCTTCTCCTCAGTTAGATTTTGAAACTAGTCCAAGGAAGACAATTCCAAAAATTGATCAAACTCAGCAGCAAATGTATGATTTCATTGAATCGTTGGAACAACAAAAAACTACAACAGAGCAAGGAACTTCATCTAATCAGCCATATACAACTCAGGAAACTTTGATTCAGTCATTGAAGCAAGAAATTTATGAGCTGGAAGTCCTAAACAGACATATCCAAAAGGAGAAGGAAACATTAAAAGAGCAAAACAAATTGGATAAAATTATCCATCACAATACCATGATGCATTTAGGATTATGGCATAAGAAAAATAGAAAACTGAAGAAGAAGAATAGGAGGTTGAGTAGAGCCCTCATGAATCTCAAGTACATATGTCTTATGATGAAGCCTAGAATGACAACGACAACAAGAAAGAAGAAGAAGAGCTTGGATGTCTTAGCAGAAGTTTTGGAGCAGATGAATTGAAGGGAGAATAGTTACGATTTTGGTTGCATGAGGACATGCAACATCTTCACAGTGGGGGTATGTTGAGCCCCAAAACTACCTCTCTTCCAAGCATTTTCTTAAACCCTTTCTCTTCTATTTTCCCATGTTAGTGCATCCTAAGCTATCAGGAGTGTATTTGAGTGATTTTCAAATTATATCATTCTGTGTGCTATTTGATCTAGGTTTTGTTTATCAACTATGGAATGTAGCCACTTTCCGCAGCTAACTGGAAATTCCACAGCCGTTTTCATTGTTCTACAAGTTACAGGTGTCAGTAGGAGGAATGAGACACATGGGCAAATCAGGAATTATCCACACATGGATGAGATCCTATTTACTTAGCAAAATTTGGAAGGAAAGGTCCTGGTCAAACAGAGGTCAACGGAGAGTTCTATGCCAACTAGAACTTTGAACTCTGTTCCTGCACGTAAAAGAAGCCCGAAGCTGTTCCTGAACTAATGGATCCTTTTTTGCCACTTGCATGCCATCTCCATAACGCAATCCAACATCAACCTTGCATAGATTTACTGCTCATGGCAACCGAGAGGCTGAATCCTCGGATTTTGACCTGTTCACGTGTCTATTGCTGAAGAAATTCCTCTGAGATACAGTTATCCATTTTCTCTATAAATATAAGCGTTTGCAATGCAAATAGTTAGTTCTTGATATTGTTGTTTTAGCGTTATTTTGTTGTTCTATACCCGAGAGACATATTACTCTGTTTCATAATACAAAACTCTATTTTTCACATGGTTGTTTAAGCATGGTTTGAAGTAACAACATGTTAGTCCGAAGCTGTGCAGAGGGCCCCTGTGTAGCTTAGGTCCCTTCTTTCGTTTTTGTATAGTTTTTCATGTACATGTTCATGTATATTTTCTCTCATTCGAATTGTATATTTCTCATGTTTTGCTTATGATCTTAATCATTCTAATCTTGTACATGTTTTTGCAGCTTGTCACATTTCTTACTAACACTGATAAGTGCACTTCAGAATAGGTCTTTAAGTCTGGTTATGCTCGAGCTTCTTAGTGTAATTTTTGCATCAAGGTGGTGATATTGAGACTTGCTTCCTCTGCTGAACTTTAGTTTTGAATTTCAGTTGTTTATGCTTTTACTTAGTGAGATTTGTTACTGTTTAAGATAGTTTAGATATCAGTTCTTCATGTTATATGATGATATTTCCGAAGCCTTTAGCTTAACCCCGTTTTAGAAGTTAATTGGAGAGATATTGTGCTTGTAGGTGAAGTAATTGATTTTGCTTTCATTAGTATGCAAGTCGATAGTTTAGATGTCAGTTCTTTCATGCTATATGATGATATTTCCAGAGTCTTTAGCTTAACCCTGTTTAAGAAGTTAATTGACGAAATATTGTGATTATAGATGAAGTAATTGGCTTTGCTTTCATTAGTGTGAAAATTAGATAATTTAGATGTCATTCTTTTCATTCCATATGATGATATTTCTGGAGCCTTTATCTTAACCCCATTTTAGAATTTAATTGGCGAAATGTTGTGATTATGGGTGAAATCATTGACTAGTTTCTAGTTTCTTTACTTTTTGGTTTGAGTTGTAGCAGTTTATTAGATTTCAATTTCGCAATTAGATGGACAACAGAGATAGTAATCTCATTTTCAATACTTCATTTTAAGTTTGGTTTATGTAGCTGCATGTTTACACTCTTATTCAAGTTTTGATTTTGTAGACAGCATGTTTTAAGATCTCTTAAGTTCAAAGTTTGGAAATCATCACAAGAAGCAAGAGGATAAACTTTGTCTTCAACTCTACATCCACACTTGATCTTTAAAAATATTCTTAAACTTTTGCTTTAACAACAGATTAGGATTTCCATTGCATTAGACCACTTTAGGAGACCAACAAAACAAAAACCCAAAACAAGATAAAACTGAAAACGGTGAGGTAAGAAAAGGGTTGTCTAGCATATACATTGCACTACACTTCATTAGTTTACGACTCCCAGATTGATAACTTATGTAGCAATTTAGGACACACTAAATTGACTAAACATACAACATCAGTGAGAGGTGGCACCATCTTTTGAGCATAATTAGTTAAACAGTGTAGAGTCGTCCAATGACTATGTGGTTTTACCAAAAACTGCCAATATGTTTCCCAATCGATCTTAGACAGTTGCTTGATTGCTTATGCATTAGCTTGGGAAGTTCCTTTCCACCATTCTTCCAACTGTTTAACATCCAGGAGAGCTTCTGGATTGAATTCCCTGATAAGATTGGGAGAGTGGAGGTTTTCATTAACAACCTCACTGATGTTGTTTGCAGTATTGGATGCTCTTGTTGCTACCCTCTCTATTTGTTTTAACTATAAATCCCAATCACTAAATAAGCTTTCTTTGTGGAACTCCTCGATCTTTGGTAGATTGGCCTTCTTGCCTTCTTCTTCTTTTGTTTAGCTCTTCATATTCTGATATTTTATCAATCAATTGATTGTTTAATTTGTCATTTGATTCACAATAAGGTTTGATCATTGAAATTCTTTGACAAAATACTTCCTTCCGTTGTACTAAAATAAAAGGGTACCTTTTGTTCCTGCTGCTGTGATCAGCGCTTCATCTCCCAAATCCGATCCAAGGTCTTGCTGGGTCACTGCCACTGTTTTCTGCTTCCCCTTTCCTCCATACTTCTTTGGACACCTTTCTAGATGCTGCTTCCAACAGTGATCATCATCGTGGCCTTCCTTCTTGCTGTGATTGCAATAAGGCAACTCTCCTTCTTTGGCTGCTATTGTTTTCTTCTCCTTCCCTTTCCATTTCGCTTTGGATTTGCCAATGGGAGGTTTGAAAGGTGGTTTTCTGGACTGATCCTCTCTTTCGTTCTTGCCCCTGTTCTCAATATGAATTGCTTTTACACTCGCTGCATTAACAGTGGTTGGTTCAAACAACAATAATGAATGTCTTATATAACTATGCAATAAGCCCATATACTTAGTCACAACTTCAGGTGTATCAAGTGCTATACTCAGATTTAGTGCTTGCTTCCTAAATTCTTCTATAAAACTCTTAACATCCTACCCTTTGCCCCTCCTTAAATACTGCCAATTCAACAAAGCTTTCTGCTTGTATCCTAAGGGATAAATTTTTTCCTTTAACGCAGAAGTGAAATCAGGCCATGAGGAAAATAGCGTACCCACATTCTTACTACTCTGCAATTTGTTCTCCCACCAAACAAGAGCGGTACTGCTCAACCGTAGAGAGGCCAGCTGGATCTTTGCCTCGTCCTCCACGATTTGCTGAATATTGTAGTAGATCTCAATCTGCCTAATCCAATTATTAAGCTTTTCTGCATTACTTTCACCATTAAACATAGGAAGATCAAATTTAACATCTAATTTAAAGAAGGGTTTCTTAGATGCATCCTTCGAATTTCTATGATTATGGTGGTGAGAGGAGGAGGAGCTTCACTCCCAGAAGGAGAAGGAGGGGGTTCTTCTCCACCATTCCCATGTGCTAAAACTTGTCCTTCTGAGTTCGTCTTTTCTGCTTTTTCCAGCCTTAAAACTAGCTGACCAATATTCTCTGCCATTGAATTGAAATTATTTTTGAAATTATGCTCCTCTTTAATATGAGCTTCGTCTTCAGACATGTTTCTTCTCCAAGGTGCACGCCATGCCTCTGGATCAAAACGTTCTAGTTCCCCTTCGACTCTTTGAATCCTGTTTCTTGTTAACATGCAAACATACAATTCACATCTAAAAAGCCCTGCTATGATACCACTTGATCCAGGATGTTTTCGCTTATAGATGTATAGAAAAGAATCACATGTAAAATTGCAGCTTAACACAAAAAAGTGCACATAAGAAAAGAAGAAGTAGACACATAAAAGGCACAAAAGAAGACACCAAGGCTTGATAACGGAGTTCGTCCAATTTAGACTACGTCTCCAAGCCCAACTCAACAATGGGGAGGCCTTTCTTATTAAATGGCATGAAAGAAAAGAATTACAATCATCAGCTGTCCGCAAGAGGCTTATACCTCCAATCTGAAAGATGGCTGTGAAAATGAATGCCTGATATGGAGAGGTAAGCAGCACCAATGCGTTTGCAACAATGAAGGGGCTGAAGTCATGTAAAATTGTCCAAACAGACAAATATGCGCTCTTTGCCTCCCACCAAACAAAACAACGTGCTGCAAAAATGTCTCCTTCTACTCTTTCCAATTGTCGTGGTTTTATAATGGGCTTTTGGATAGAATCCCATTTAAATCGGGGCTTGCCTGGTTCAAAATGGAGGTCGATGTCGTGGAAGGATCAGTGGATATAACCGCCTCTTAAAATGACCTTTTTATTGTTGAGGTGACAAGACCTTAAAAACCGGAAAACACTGAAAATTTGATCCAAAACCATTTATCCGGACTTCAAAACTGGTGAAATCGGGCATATATTCCATATCGAGTCTGAGCCCGAGGTTGTAATCGGCGTATCGTTGTCCCGAAGGTCCTATAACCGGGGAAATGCCGACCGTCGATCATCGATTGCCGATATCGGTGTCAGCCGATCGCATCAGTGTTCCGCTCATATATCGCCCCAGGTGTCTTGATAATGATTACGTTGATCGTTTAATCCCCGATCGCTATGCCTGCTTGCTAATATATATACAAGTAAGTCCTCCAATCTGGTTGCCTCCGGTCCGCCGATCTGATTTGATCGGAGATCTGCAATCGAGGGTTCCACTGCACCTCTCTTAAGTCCGCCTCCACAAGTCCTTAGATTGCGATTTTGCCTTTAAGGCTTAGAACCCTTTTCCAAAGGAAAAATCCTCATTTTCTTAAGGATCAAGGCAACCTTCCTTGTGTGATAACTTCATCATCCGGACTCAGATTGAGGTGCCGTTCACGCCGTTGGAATCAGGATGACGAGATCTATACTCTGATCCTGAGTTGACTTCATTTCGATCACTTTTGATTTCTGAGTTTTTCCATGCCATTATATCTGAAGATCCACCTGGATCATCTACGAGGATTTCTCTTATCGCATCTCGCGGATTCTGCTTCATGACTAACCCTTGTTATTATCAGATCCTGTGATTTGTGATAAAGCAGGAATGTGTTATTATGAAATGACTTGGTTTGATATCTTAGTTTATCCAAATTTTTATTCCAAATGATTTACAAAACACAAGCTCTTATTCGCTAAAAAAATGGGGAATTTTTTAAAAGGGTTCCTATTTATTAATACAATATTAATTATTAAATCAATAAATGGGGAGGTTGTTGAACAGTACAACACCTCTACAATTCCAACAAACTAGACTTAGGTAGACTTGGGTAAGATTTGATTGCTACGTGGCTTGGCATGCAAGACTCAAATTTGGGTCTTCACCCCTTTTCATCCATGTTGATCCCGTTGTTTTCCTCCCTATTATAGAATTACATGTTTTTTCTTTATTGCCAAATTGCTGCCCTGCTTTGTCATGAGGCCTAAACATTGCAATAATCGATTTACCATTGTACAACTATGCTCGTTTCCCTTTGTTTCTTGCTGCTCTAATTTTCTCTTCTTTTCTTCTCTCCTCTTGTTGCTTGCTAGTTAGATCTTCATCTAAGAAGAAGTGTGAGCCTTTCAAGAGTTTCTTTTTGCTTAAAAGATAATGTTTGTCTTGCACACTTACTGTGATGACTTTTATGGGTTGAGGCCTCTCTTCACATGTTTTTCCCACTTTTCTCACTTGACAAATTTGCTCTTGTTTGTTTTCTTTTTCTATGACTATTTTCTTCTTCTTTTTTGTTCCCATTTAAAGCAAGCAAGTTTGTGCTTTAAAATGCCCCAATATTGTTTTGCATTTACCCAAATCCACTTCCTTGTTTTGTTTGTTGAAGCAATTTTGACTTTGCCCAAGTGATTTGTTTCCACAAAATCTGAGATTTCCTTGCATTGTTTTCCATTTTGAAGTCCTGAATCCCTGGTGTTATCGAAAGGATGGGTAATTTCCACTGTATCAAGATCCTCGAAAACCCCTTTGGTGGTGGCACTTCTTGGAAGCCTTCATAACCTTACCGTGAATAGAGAGCACCTGTGAAATACAGAAAACTTAACATGAACTGTCAAGCCAGGTAGTAACTCCACAAATTAATTCATGTTTTTTTTTTCTCAGTAAAAACTAATTCTATTAAAAGGAAGTATGGTACAATAAGAAGTTACAACCAAAAGAGGCAAGAGAACGGGCAGCCAGAAAGGATAGACTATCCACCTCGGCCCCTAAGAGAAAACAAAAAGAGAACAGTACTGAGCAAGAAGTAACAAGAAGAACATAGTAACGAGAACAGAACAAAGGATTCTACCCAACATGGGTAGAATCAGCTATTCGACATTTTTTCCCTTTCTTTTTACCAACTTTGACCCAATCAAGATGATCCTGTTGTGCTGGTATGATCTGCAAGCTGAGCTGGGCTGGCTGAGGGGTTTCCTTGTCTGAATCCGAGGGAGAGGACTCATGTGTTCTTTTTTGTGAGTTTGATGGAACAACAAGATCCTCAGGACTAGTCGAGGAAGGATCCTGTGCCATATTTGCTTCCATATCTTCCCCATCCCCTTCCTTTTCATCTGAGTTGAAATCTAAATCATCCATGGGAGGAAGATCATGAGGTTTCCAGCTTTTGGATTTCGTCTTAGGAATGGCTTTCTTCTTTTGGGCAGACATCGTGGGACAAGAGCTCTGAAGGTGCCCTATGTGATGGCAATTTCGGCAGCGAAAGGCTGTGTTCTCGTAATCCAGGGGCTGAGTCCAATGAAAGTCTCCAATTTTGAGATTAATCTGATCAGGTAGACCTTTGCTCATGTCTATTTCTGCACAGATTCTGGCGAAGGTAAATAAGCCCTTTTCCCCTCTAGAGGTATCTATGGCTAGAAAGCGGCCTAGAGAATCACCAATTCCTTGGAATACAGCAAAGTGCCATAGATGCGCCGGGAGATTAGGAAGTCTGACCCAAATGGGGAGCTTGGTGATGATGACTGAAGAGGGGTCGAAATCTGGGAACCAAGGGTTGAGGAATAAACCTGCGGAGCCCCAAAACCATGGGCCTTCAGAGAATGCTTTTTGGTAGTCTTCCATGAGAACAAATATTACAATGAAAAAACCCTTTGAGCAGAGAAGAACCTTGCAGTTGTTGGTCCAATTAGAGTGAATCCATTGGTATAGATCGGCTGTGCGTGGCCATAGCCCATTGAACCTACAAATGATGGCATTCTCTGCATACAATTGGAATTGCTCATCCAGCGAAGGGTGTATTATTTCAATGGAGGGGGTTTCCTCTAGTTTGTCCACCAAAAAAGGTTTGGGAGCCTACATTGGTGGAGTTGTTTTCTTGGGCCTCTGAGCATAGACAACATCTTTGTATGAAAAAGCCTCAGCAGAAGAAGATGACTATCCAACATCTCCCCCCCTCAAACGCAGGGTAAAAATGATGGAGGCATTTCTATTAATGTTGTAAAAAGAAAGGGGATAAAGATCCTCAAGTTGTTTACCTTCGTGGAGGAGTCGTTGAGATGCACAGGGGATCCCCAGCCTAAACTCCAAGATTAGCTTGAGTTCCTGCACAAGATTCGAAGAGCATACCCATTGTAGTAGAGTTTTGCCAGAAAGGAGCACGATCTGGATCTGGAACGAAGCAGAGGGATCAGACATTTGCTTTTCTTTGCAGATCTTCTCCGCAGAAAAGGGTGCTGTGGCAATTCCTGATACAGGGGAGGAATGAGGCTCCTCCGCACCATTAACATCCCCCAGGCTCAGAAAGCCTTCCTTGTCTCCATTAGCAACCGTAACCTTCTCCCTGAGTTCACTGTAAATCTCCTTCTTCCAACTCCTTCCTTCCAATTTATGAGCTTTTTTAATGGTGGCCTCCAACGTCTGAGGCGAGTCCGCGCAAACAGAAACCACGATGCCGCCTTCTAGAGCAATCTGAGCATTACACTTGCGGGCGCCCAACACCACATTCTTTAGGGGACTGGGCATGAGCTTGCTCCGAATAACAGCCATGAAACCCTTGGTAAACTTCAAAGCGATGTCGAGCTCGCACGTGAAGAGCACAGATCGATTTCCTTTAATGACCCTATAGTCTTGCGCCAGGACCAGCATGAAACCTCCTGCCGCAGCGTGCCCACAGGATGCAGCGATGGTGGGCGACCTGAGTCTTACCACGGAGGCAAACAGGGTTTCAAACCTGATCCGGAGTGTGCTCGAGGGGATATCTGGATTCTGAGGGATCCATTGAAGGTCGAGGCCATTTGAAAAGAGTCTACCCTGGTTCGTGGTCGCGAGGGTCCCTGCGTCTTGGGAATCCCAGACCTCTCGTAGCGCAGCCAAAATAGCTTCCATGGAGGAGGGTTTCTCTGGAATTCGCCCTAGCTCTCGGTTTTTTTGTGTCAATTTCTTCCAATGACAAATTAATTCATGTTATTCCTTCAGGTAGGTCTTTATTATATACATGAGGGCAGTTGTTCACTTTATCTCCCAATGACTGTTCATATTTCTTATTATTTATTTACATCAATTGTATTTATTTACTCGATCTTGATGATTAGGTGTCAACATTCCCCCCTTAATCCGAAGGGATGTTGGTAAGTCCAAACATCATTCTGAATCGTTCAAGCTTTTCTCTTCCAAGTACTTTCGTGAAGATGTCTGCAATTTTCTCATTAGTGGAACAATGACGGAGATGGATTCTCTTGGCCTCAACATGATGTCGAATCAGATGATATTTAGTATTGATGTGCTTCGCTCGATCATGGAAATTTGGATTCTTGGCCAACTTTATTGCAGAGGTATTGTCAATCATGAGTGGAGTTGATTGTACTTGTTTTACCTGCAAATATTCAAGAATTTTCCTGAGCCACACAATTTCTTTTGTTGCCTCAGCGGCTGCCATGTATTCTACTTCTATTGTAGAATCTGCTGGAACTGATTGTTTGCATGATCTCCATGAGACAACTCCTGATCCAAGACTCATAGCATATCTTGAAGTAGATACCCCGATTTCTTTATCTCCATCGAAGTTTGAATCAGAGTATCCAATCAAACTAAAGTCGTCCACCTGTGTATACTTGATTCCAAAGTCTTGAGTTCCCTTCAAGGACCTTAGAATTCTTTTTGCAGCAGACCAATTTCCTTCACAACAAGGCTTTTGCATAAACCTGGAAAGGATTCCAACAGCAAATGAAATGTCTGGTCTGGTAGTAGTTAGGTAGTTGATACTTCCTACAAGTTGTCTATACTTTGTTGCATCCTCAAATTCTTTTCCTTCAATAGATGTGAGCTTTAAGTTTTGTTCCATTGGAGTAGTAAGAGGATTGCATTATTTCATGCCAAACCTGTTCAACAGATCTCCAATGTATTTCTTTTGATAAAGAAATATGGACTTCAGATGTTGGGTTACTTTAATACCAAGATAATAATGAAGATAGCCCAAATCAGTCATTTCAAAACTTTTCTCCATTTCCTTCTTTATGGATGCAATGTAGCTTTCATTGTTCCCTGTCATCAAAAGATCATCGACATATACCATAAGATATACATTTGTTTTGCCAACTTTCTTGACAAATAGATTTGCATCATGAAGATCATAATGTTTGAAATTGAGTTTTAGAAGATGCTCAGTTAGTTTTTCATACCAGACTCGCAGTGCTTGTTTGAGGCCATACAAGGAATTCACAAGTTTTCATACTTTATGTTCATGTCCTTTCACAGCAAATCTTTCAGGCTGGGACATAAAAACATTCTCTTTTAGATCTCCATTCAAGAAAGCAGTTTTTACATCCATTTGATGGACTTTCCAACTGTTCTGAGTTGCTAGGGCAAAGAGTGTTCAGATGGTAGCCCATTTTGCTGTGGGGGAAAAAGTATCCTCATAATCAACCCCTTCCTTCTATCAAGAGCCTTTTGCCACAAGCTTAGCTTTGTGCTTGTCAAGTGAGCCATCAGCTTTATACTTATTCTTGTAGACCCACTTGCAGCCAATTGATTTGGTTCCTAAAGGAGGATCAACCAGCTTCCAAGTGTCATTCTTTATGAGGGCATCATCCTCCTTTTGCATCGCTTCTTTCCATTCATCATTAGAAGAAGCTTCTTTAAAGGAAGTTGGTTCAAAATCCGTAGACAAGTTCAATTCACAATCATAAGAAACATCCATATCAACACGTGAATTAGAGTCATCTACATCACCTCCATTTTGCCGGTTTGAATTTCTAGTTCTTGTCTTTCCAACCTCATCAGGATGAAAACTTTCAAGTGTCTTTGTTAGCCACTTTAGTGGACCTTTCTCAGATGGTCCAGGCTGCTCCGTTGATTGAGTTGGGACTAAATCAAGATTGAGTCTTCCAATTCTATCAATCACATCACTTAAGCATGATCCGTTGTTGGAGTTTCATGCAGGGGAGAGTGTTCTTCATAATAATATTCCACATGTTTATCTAGTATAGGAATCCCCCCTTCAAGATGTGGAATCTAATTATCAAACTCTTGAAATGATTTTGCATTTGCGAATCTATCCAAGCGATCAAGTTGCCGCTCAACAACATTGTCAGTTTTGGATGATTCAAGAAAAATTACATCTCTAGATACAACAAACTTTTTATTGACTTCATCATAGAGACGGTATGCTTTGGAGGTGTTTGAATACCCTAGGAAGATACACTTACGACTTCTTGCACCAAGTTTGTTTCTATCTACCTTTGGTATCAAGGCATAACAGGTGGAACCAAAGACCCTGAGATGCTTTATCGAAGGAACATGCCCATACCACATTTCATATGGAGTCTTGTTTCTAATAGCATTAGATGGACATCTATTCTTTATATATGCAGCGCATAGAACAACATCAACCCAAAACATTATCTTTACATTTTTGAAGAAGAGCATGGATCGTACCATATTTAAGATTGTCCTATTCATTCTTTCAGCTACACCATTCTGTTGGGGATTATAAGGTACAGTTGTTTGATGTTTGATCCCATGTTGGCGAAGATAGTTTTCAAATTCATTTGATGTGTATTCTTTTCCATTATCAGTGCGAATAGACCCAATGTGACATTGTGCATCATTTTCAATCCATTTATGAAAGTTCTTAAATGTTTGAAAAGCATCAGATTTGTTCTTCAATAAATAAACCCAACACGTTCTGGTGTAGTCATCAATAAATGTCATCATATATTTATTTCCATTTGCAGAAGGAACAAGCATTGGACCACATAAATTTGAATGAATGAGTTCAATTTTTCTATGTGCTCTTGAAAGTGAATCACGAATATACTATTTGCTATGCTTTCCTAGAATGCAAGCATCACATTGCTTAAATTTCCTAGGAATTGTAGGCAAACCAGCAACACCATTTTTCTTCAACAAGGAGAGGCTGTCATAGTTCAGATATCCAAATCTA
This sequence comes from Pinus taeda, assembly GCA_000404065.3. Classification (NCBI taxonomy): domain Eukaryota; kingdom Viridiplantae; phylum Streptophyta; class Pinopsida; order Pinales; family Pinaceae; genus Pinus; species Pinus taeda. Next base: position 143,212 of record APFE031411928.1, read on the forward strand.
ACATGCCATAATAAACTTGATGGAAGTGTACCTTCTTCATAATGAGAATTGTATGAGAAATCTTGTGCACGAGCAAAGGTACCTTGCAGCTTGAGAAGCCTTTATTCTTCTATTCCCCACATGACAAGTGAGTGGTCACATGCTTTTCTCACCTCAAGCTTGCTATCAAACATATGAATGGAGTGACCTTGCTAGTGGATGTGGACCAAGGACAACAAGATTCTCTTCAGTTGTGGGAGATATAGAACATGATGCAGAAGAAAGTCATGAAGACCAGGCAATTTAAGCCTGATTGTGCCAAGCCCTGATGGCTTGATTTTTTATTGGTCTGCAAAGTATACTGCTCCATCAACATTGTCAGTAAATTCTTCAAAAAAAAAATTTCTATGAGTCATGTGGCAAGTTGCTCCTGAATCAAGCAACGAATCATTTTTCCAAGAAGCAAGTGAAGCATTAAATAAATCTTCATTTACTCCAATATTACATTGTGCCACAACATAGTGAGTGGATTCAGGTGTTTTACCTTTGGGTTGATTTCTTTGCTGCTCAATTTTGTCCCAAGGTAACTTGCATGTAGAGGCATCATGTGATCTATTTCTTTTGCAGTGTATGCAATGCAAATCTGCGTTTTCTCCTTGAGAGTGTCTGCCGCCCCTGCCTCTGAAATATATTCCTCTTCCTCTTCGACCACCTCTTCCTTCAGAAGAATCTTGAGGAGGATTATTTTCTTTATGAGCAAGGCACACAGCCTCTTCAGAAGATTCAGGGGTTGTCTTCTTTCCAAAAGATTTTTCTCTTTTAACAAATTTTTTCACAAGAGAGTTAAAGGTAATATATTTGAGATTTCCATTTGCTTGCAATGACTCAAGATAATTGGAATAAGTAGGATAAAGTGCCTTGAGAAAAGCGATAAGAGGAATATCCAATTCAATCTTAGTGGATTTGATCTCATGCATTATAGATTTTACTTCAGATGCAAGAGCAAGAGGGTCATTATTTTGTAATTCAAGAGTGAAGAGTTTAATCATGAATTGAACAACTTCAAGTGCAGAATGTGAATCATAGAGTTCTTTCAGCTTTTGAAAGGCTTCGAAAGCAATTGAAAATGGCGAAATATGGCGATTCACCTCTTCATTTACAAATGCTGCGATTAATGCATAAGCTTTGCTGTTCTTATTTTCCCAAATGGCGAGCTCTTTGCCTGAGTTAGGTTGTTCTGGTTCTTTGTCTCCATCTCCAATGCACACTCCTTTCCACAACTCATTGAAAATGAGGGTGTGTTTTATCATGCGAGACCACTCAGGATAGTTCTCCTTGCCAGTGAGAACTATTCCCACCATGGATATGATTGAATGCATACTGTAACAAAAACTTCTGCTACAAAATTTTACTCTTAATGGGAATAAATATAATTCTAATATGACTAGACAACAAATGTCAATACCCAAGACTACAAAACTATACAAGAATTAATATGCTTATGTTTTCATCCAAACATAAAATTTTTATCTAGCAACTCCTTTTGATTGTATTCAACATTTTCAACGCCAATTCTATGCAATACCAAGCATATGGTGGTCCTTCACCAGCACCATTCGCTCTGATCCCAATGCGAAGACATTCAACACATTCAACGTTTCATTCAACGTAATACTCAAAACTGATCAGCGTTAAAGAACACATATAAATGTATGGGCAGTGTTAAACAACACATATGGACAACGCTTTGAGTGTTAATGGACAATGCTCTTAGTGTAAGATCGCAATGCAAGATAGCGCAAACATTCACCACAATGTTAAATAACACATATGGATAGCGCAAAAATAATGCATATTGTAACAAACATTCAATGGACAGTGCAAAAATAATTCATACTGTAACAAACATTCAATGGACAGCGCATCAGTTTCATCGTTCCTTGTTCCTCGTTTCAACAGACTTTGATGGCAGGAGCTCAAGTGTAAATGTATGTATGGAGCAATGCAGGTGTATACCAACAGATGGTAGCGTTCCTCGTTCCAGCGTGCCTCGATGTGCACCAGTCCAAAGCCACGGTGCCTTACCATCCACAGCAGCAGGATTAGAACCTCGACCTACCAAACGCGACCTCATCACTGACGCAACACTCAGGTGCAAAAAAATTATTATGGCAGAGAGCCCAGAGAAAATACGAGGTCAGGGGTGTCAGTTCTGAAATATGGGCAGAACAGGAAAATAGGTAAAAATATGGAGTTATAAAGTAGGAATACAAAAAATAGAGCCTACTTTGATACCATGTCAGGCCAAGTAGTAACTCCACAAATTAATTCATGTTATTCCTTCAGGTAGGTCTTTATTATATACATGAGGGAGGTTGTTCACTTCATCTCACGATGGCTATTCATATTTCTTATTATTTATTTACATCAATTGTATTTATTCACTTGTCAACATAAAAAAGAAAAAGAAAAAGAAAACCTGTGAATCTCTTTTTCCTGTAAATCACATGTAGAAATATATTGTCTCTGGAAGCATTTGGTGCACATCCATCGACAAGCATTCAACGCTCCTTTTTATGTTAGGTTTCGACTGCTTTTTTACTACTCTGCCTTGAATTGTGTTAGCCTAACGCCCTTGCCTTTGTCACCGTTCGGGGGTTCAAAACATTGCGGCCACAACCACCCAACGACTACCTTAGAAAAAAGTTTTGGCGGCATTATTATTGCCACAGACCGACCACTTCAATGTCCGTAACAGAATATGACGGTGCAAAAAAAAATCGTTTCTGAATGAAAGCTCTGAAGTCACCAGGTGCATGTTCATGTAGTCGTTCATGTTCTTGTTCCTAAAGTGAATATAATAGAACTAGAACTAGAGACTGTTACTCCTCGCTTGGCACAACACCCCTATAAAAAATGCTTCAATGGATCGACTGCAGGCAGCCTAAAAAAACTCAATTCTAAAGGGCAGTTTATGCTACCTATTGGATTTTGTACTAAATATAATGGATGACATATACTGCTCCATGCATTAATGGAGCTATAACTCCACAAATATTAATAGCCCAATCTATGTATCTAGGCCACCACATAGGGGTTCATTGTCGATTGGATATACGTCATTTCAATGGGTTCAACTACTATTGTCTTCGTCTATGTGGCCACCAACCATCTACTCAGACCTACAAGCTGCTCCAATATCAACCCTATCTTTCTCCTTCCCTCCTTTTGCTTCCTCTTACAACTTGTTAGTTGTGGTGTTCAGAGTGTTAAAGATAACTAATTATTCTCGCATGCGAAGTTGTCTAAATTTAAAGTGTCAGTTTACTGAGTCAAAGTTGAGTGAGTTCCTTGCCCTCCTTCTGCTTCCTCTTACAACTTGTTAGTTGTGGTGTTCAGAGTGTTAAAGATAACTAATTATTCTCGCATGCAAAGCTATCTAAATTTAAAGTGTCAGTTTACTGAGTCAAAGTTGAGTGAGTTCTAGTTCAACTTTATTTTGGGTAAAGTCGAATTTTGTGTCTTTCTTCCTCTGTGTTTCCAACAAATTGGTATCAGAGCCCAGGAAGGATGACTAGATCCATGGAGACAACAAAGCTATCAAAAAGAGGGAAGAAGAATTACGATTTTCAAAAATTGCACAAAACCATTGCAGGTTTTAGGTGCCTATTGCAGGTTGTGAAGTGTAAAAGGTACAATGAATTCACTAAAACTTTCTGACTCATCTCATGTATAGGTAATCTTTGTCAAAAGTATTCTATCCCACATCCCTCTAACATCAACTCTGTCAGTTGAGTCAACAGTCGAATGGAATCGTGCAGGCATTTCAATTTCGGTGAATGGCACACTGAGAAATCCTTCAGGCTCGCGAGGCAGTAGACCGAAGGTGGCAGTACTTCTAGCGAACCGTTACCTATATGCAGCAATTCCAAATTGTACAGGTTTCCAATACCGCATGGCAATTCTTTTAACCATGTGCATTCCATGAATAGTGTTTTCAAAGACGCTTGATGTGCCATTTGGGGAGGCAATTCTTTCACATTGCTACAGCGTCGTAGATTTAAATATTACCGTGTTGTAATATTTCCAAGTGTTCCATTTGAGATTGTTGTGGCCATAGAAAGTTCAATCTACTGCCTTGCACTTCTAAGGCTCTTAAACTCTCCATCGGGATCCCGTCAGGCAAGGAAAAGCAGGAACATCCATACCAGCGGAGCCATAAGAGGTGTGGGGACTGCACCCTCCTCAATATGTGTTCTAAACGATCTTCGTGGGTTGCAACAAGTTCCAAATTCCTCATATTACGAAATGGGAAACTATTGATTAGCACCATTTCTGAATTCGTGTATATACACTTAATCCGCAAACTCGAGTTACAGCCTGTTAATGATGAAAAGTTTACTGTAAACAGATGTTTTTCTTGAATAAAGGAATTTAAAGATTCAATTTTAATTAAACCAGAGACACATGCTATAATGATGGAAATACTTACACATGACATTTGCACCAACAAATCATCGATGATGTCGGTAGTTGCATTCCAGAGCTGACGGGGTATGGATCCTTTTGTGGCAATATTCCTTGCACAATCTCTAACGTGATCATGCATTATTATCTTACTTTCATTGTCCACTTCCAAGAGACATTTTTTCTCTAGATTTTGAAGCCCCACCGAAACCCATATTCTAGTAGATTTACTCTGTTTTCTCCTAAGAAAAAGCAAGGAATATCAAAAAAAAATTATTGATCCTCTCTACTTAGTGAGTTATAACTGAGTCTAAGTCTTTTATGTAGGGAGTAGCGATAACCTCAATAGTGGGGTGCAGTGCGAAGTAATCTTGACATTTTATAAATCTATATCTTTCTCAGAACAGGTTGGACAACAACTACATTCAAACATGACAACAAGACAAGAAATTTCAGAACATATGGAGACAAATAATTTAGGACAAGTGAAAATTGCTTCATCCGTTGGGAAGTGGGTTTGGGTCAATGCCAAATAATATCATTGCATTTTAAAATGAAGACTAACCCGTCTAAAATGGGAGCAAACAAGGAAAAAATGGTCTCAAAAGGAAAGTACTTGAGCCCTTCGCAATAAGCACTCAAGCAAGTCCTCTCTACGAGCACTTAGCAACAAAAAGTCTAGAGGAAAAGTCATTGATGATTCTGTGTTATATAGTCCCACATCCACACCTCACACTTGGTCATCTGATCTTTATTTGAAAGAATTGTTAAATGAAAAACAAATGTTGGAGGTTTTAAAAGTTAAAGCGCAAGAAAGAGATCATAGAATTCATATAATAACAACTGAGAACAAGGCTTTAGCAAAAATCAATAAAGTTTTGAAAGAACAAGACGCATTGCTACAAGAAGCTCTCCTGATAGGGAAGATATAACAACAACGCATGAAGGTGGATGTGCAAAACATAAAGAAATCTGTAGTGGAAAGTACAGAGGTGGTGAATTCGAAATCATCTCAGGATAAAAGGAAAATTATTGCCCAAATAGGCAACCATGAAGAGAAAGCAAGAGAAGAAAGGAAATGAGATTCCACCGAAGTTTCCAAAACTTGGGCTCAAGTTATTAGCAATTATGTTAATAAGGAAGGAGAAACAAACATTGAGGTTGACAACATGCAAGATAGAGAAGGAAATGAAAGACAAAATAGAGTAGTAAACATAATTATTAAAAGGGTGAAAGATTATGGGAAAAATGAATGTACTCTTGACCTTGAAAGAGACTTCTTCAAAAACAAGTTGTTATGGCAAGGACAAACATGCCATGCATGGAGGGTGGGTAAGTTTAATGGTGAGAGAACCAAACCCATAAAATTCATCATGCCTAGCTTGTCTGGTAAATATATATTTCTAAGCAAGAAGCATCTCTTGAGGGGTTCTCGCTTTTTCCTAGAAGAATATATTGTAAGACAACAGGAGGAAATGAGGGAGGAAATGTTAAAGAATAGGGCAACAAGAGATGAAGGCAAGAGAACGTGAATTTATAAAAGCAAAGTTGTGATAGCACGATTTGGACCTCCTTCCAAAATAGAGCAGCAAAATGCTAATAAAGAAGAGGTAACAAACTCTTCAACAGGAAATCAGGAAGCAAGGTCAGTATAGGAAAGCAGGGACAAAGACTCAAATGTGAGTCTTGCATGTCAAAATAAATAACAGTCAAGTAATACCCAGGTTTCCATAAGATTAGTTTGTTGAAATTGCAAAGGTTACCCATGGAGACGAGGACCTGGGTTAGGGCCTATTGCGGAAGATAGAGACATAATTCATAGAAACACGTGAGCATGAAAGGTGCAAGACACCTCTGTTTGAAGGACACTAGAAGATGGCAGTGTGGAACAAGCTAGCAAGGAATGGAAAAGGGCACGGGGGTATCACGGTTTTAGTGAGGGAGAAAGAAGGTTGTCTCATTCAGTTAGAAAAATAAGACTAAAATAAGTAATTCATTTGGTTTAAAATATTAGAAAATGTAAACCACATCAGAATTGCAACATGCTATTTTGCGTTGCAAGTTTCAAAAATATAAACAGGTAGAGGGCTTGACCACAAAGATCCATTTGCAGCCTAAAAATCAGATATTGCAACATATTCTCAGCTAGGTGAAGTCCTTATAGTGGGTGATTTCAATGCTAGGATTGCAAGTGAGCAAGCTAGCATTCTTTGTTGTAAAGAAGAATGCAACAAAAGAGAGTAATCATTAGTGGGAAAGAATTTCAAAGGAAAAAGGTTGCAATCTCTTAAGTGAATAATTGCTTACTCTATGTGGGGCCTTTGATTTAGTCATTTGTAATGGTTTGGTTATATGGGCAAAGTCTGGTAATTTCACTTGCAATACTTACAATGGAGCAAGTGTAGTAGATTATGTAATTTTCTCACATGGTTTGTGTGAGAAAATGGAAGACGTTTTTTATTGGAGATCAGTTGTGGGACTTAAAATCAAATCACAAGCCAATTTATTTAAGTTTTTCTTGGACTAGAAAGAAACAATTAGAGTAAAAAATTCATCACGTCCAACAAAATCTCCCATAGGGAGAATTATTTTGACTCCAAATAATTGTAATACCTTCAAAATGACGTTAGAGAGGCTCTTTGAGAAGGAGAAAATCACAATTCATGGCCTTCACAGTCATGAATTAGCACATTTAATTAAATACGCACTTGCAAAGTGCAAAAGAGAAAAAAAATTAAAAAGTCTAAAACAAATTGCTTTCCAGTAAATGCTTGGTTTTACGAAGAATGCAAAACAACAAGGAGAATGATGAAAAAATCAAATAAGGATAACATAAAGCTCAAAGCTTACAAGCAATTATTAAGCAAGAAAAAAGTTGATTTCATGGTTTCAAAGAGGAAAGAACTAATCTTCCATGTGAAAAATAATCCCAAATTATTTTGGAAGGAGCTCCAACCGAGAAAGATACAAACTGGAAATAGTATTAGAACCTCTAAATGATTTGACTATGCAAGACAATTCTATGAGCAGGATCCCAAGGTTGACCCTCCCCCCTTGGGTCAACACTGATATTGAATTCTTCATGGTGCAAGAAGTAGAGATGGGTATCAAGAAGCTGGGTGTTGGAACATCAAAAGACTTAGCTGAACTCTAAGCAAAATACCTAAAGTGGGGCTCAAAGATCCTTGCACCTCACATTACAAAAAATTTCAGCAACTTCATACAACAAGGGCTCCCCATAGATTGGACAACTAATTTGGCAATATCTCTTTTCAAGAGCGATGACGTTAATAATCCCTCCAATTATAAGACTATCATTATAAACCCTTTGTTTGCAAAGCTATTTGGTTAGCAAGTGGGCGGAAGAAAGAGATAAGAGTGTTAAAGGGCAAGCAAGTTTTAGACCTAAACATTCCAGAATTGATTATTGTATAACTTTAAGACACACCATCGAAAAAGTTTGGGAGAAAAATGGAGAAGTCTTTTGTTGCTTTGTTGATTTCAGAAAAGCGTTTGACACGGTTCCTAGGGATAAGATTTGGCATAGAATGGATGGACTTGGGGTTCCTAAACATTTGAGAGAAACTATGCATAGGCTGTATGAAGAGGTGAAAGTCAAAAGTAGAACTTCAGAATGCATTTCTGAAAGTTTTAGAAGCGATATCGGGGTCAAGAAAGGTTTCTCACTGTCTCCTACCTTTTTGGTTTATATATCGACAAGCTTGAGGAGTCGTTAAATTTGCAAGGGGGTGATGGTATCTATTTGGGCAAGTTTGTTATAAGGCTTCTTTTGTATGCAGATGACCTTATTCCGATTACTAAATCGACTCTTGTTTTGCAAGAGCACTTACTATCCCTTGAGCATTTTTGTAGAAGTGCGGGGATGCAAGTCAATATTAACAAAACAAAAGTAGTGGTTTTCTCTAAAAAAAAGAAAACACAACCAACATAAGTTCTACTTTGAAGGAAACATTGTGGAAAAAGTTGTGGATTACAAATACCTCATAATTGACTTCAATAAAAATCTAAGCTGGGATGGTTGTAGAAAGAAAAGAACTTTGGGGGGTTGGAAAGCATTTTATGCTTTTCAAAATAGTTGTAGAGAGGCAGAGTTATGAAACAGAAAACCACTCAAACACTTTTTGGGCTTCTAGTGATTCCTGTGATTCTTTATGGTTGTGAACTATGGGCCAACAGTACATCCAACATACAGTGGAAACAAATTGAGAAAAATCAGAAGTGTTTGATTACAAACAAATTCAAGATTAAAAGTGCAGTTCCTTATTCTATCTTGTTAAGTGAAACATGGGCTACTCTTATTGAAGCAATTGCTATGGTGCCAGTGATTAGGTTTTTAAAAAAAATTTGAGCAAATGGAAGAGAGTAGATGGCCTAAGGTTGTCTTTAATGATAGATTGTGCAAAAAAAAATAAAAAAAATGGATGCGACAAAATAACAATTGGTTTAGTAAATGAGGTATTTGCTTGAACACGTGTCCCATAAACAACAAAAAGATAAAAGCTTTTGTTATGGATAAATTGCACAAGCATACTTGGGATAAGGAGCTAGGAAGAAAGAAAAAGTACTATATTGAAGTGTTTAATCTCACTCATAGTCATCAACCAAAAGCATTCTAATCAGCTATGTTGTGAAACAAGGCATTGGAAAAGGCCAAAAAAAGTGTGGGAGGAAAAAGTATGCATTTTTTGTTCTTCCATAAAAGTAGAAACAGAAAAACATTTCATTTTAGAATGTGAGGCCTTGAAAAACAACAGGGAAATTTGTGCAGATATGTTGGCAGCTAGCTCTTGGGATAATCTATTTAACCAGGGATTTATTGAGAAATTGAAAGTATTTATTGTAAATAAATTTTATGTTGGTGAAATCATCATAACAAAAAGAAAGATTATATTAAAGTGACCGTTATTAGTGGGAAAACCTGCTTTGATTTTTTATATAACTCAACACTAATGACTTCGCTGTATAAATTTCTTTCAAAACTGATGACTTCGTTGTTAAGATTTATAAACTTCTCTACGTCAAATATTCCATACCAACAACCAAATGCCCGAAACTGCAACGATGCTGCGAATTTGATGTTGTGATTCAATATTCCGAATCGCGAATCACTGCTTTGACTTTGAGCTTACCACTTTCGGACAAAATATGAAAATATATAAGGAAAACAAATATTACAAAACGTCAAAATATGAAAATATATAAGGAAAACAAATATTACAAAACGTAAGTGGTGGCGACTCGGCGAGAATTTTAATATACCAAGGCATTTAATGCCTTATAGCAAGCTGGTTAGCCTTTACGGAAAAATAGATATTGGTCAACCCAATTGGCTTGTTTGAACACGGAGACTTGTATCCCTACCATACTTATAATTTTAACATATTCAATATTAGATTTTCTGCCAACTTACGAGTGTTTAGCGTGTCACAAGTGATGTAATGCGGCTGTTGAACACGACATCTTCCACTCTATGGAAATAATTATGCGGAAATGGGTTTTGGTTGCGCTACCCTCCTCTGTTTATCCATGAAAGCTATCACGTTTTAAGTATTAAATCCTGCCACGTTTTAAATCCAGTCACGTTCTGCAGTTACCCTGTTGTTTCCTTTTGTTCCGGTGCTCTACGTTCTGCATCAAGCTTTCCAGCCCTAAATCTGTTTGGCTTATCCTCTGTCACAGTGATAAACTAAGATTTAAATTTGGTCAGCAATATTTGCTACTCTATAGGATATAGGATATTTAATGCTGTCAGGTTGTATATCTTCACAGTTAGATTTAAACAAGTATAAATTTTATGGTGGGCATATACCATGCACGCTTCGCAATTACGTTGTTCTTTATAAATCTAATGGTAAGCATCTAATGCACATTTCGTACTTACATTATTGTTTTTTTGGTGTTTTAAGTTCTGCATCAAGCTTTCCAGTACTAAATCTATTTCACCTACCTTGTGTCACAATAATAAACGAATCTTCTTATTTTTTCTTATTGATTAATTGACAACCATGCTTCATCACTGTATTGAGGATTATCAACTACTCTGCAAGAGGCTTCGTGTAGTGAAAGAAGAGATGTATCTACATAGGAATACAATTTATGGGCAATCAATATTTAAGTAGCTATAGCTATATTAAAGCATGCAGTGTGTTATTTATTGGATTTTGTATTAAATTTAATGGGTGGTGTACATTGCCCTATGCATTAATTGTAAGATTTTGAGATACACAGATCTAGATCTGCAAAACAATAAACAAGCTTGCAAGAGAAGGAAGGAAGCGAGCAAGAATTGAGAAAAGAATGAATTGATTCTACAATATTAGTTTTAGAATAAATACATAAAAGCAACTAAGTTAAGCTTAGTTGTACATGCAATAACTAAAGCTAACTAAAGCTAAGTGTGCTTTACCTTATGTTAATGTGTACATGTGCCACATGCAAGCAATAAGTTAACTGGAGCTAATCTAGGTGCATGTACACCAACACAGCTAGTCTAAGTGCATGTACACCAACACCCCCCTTAAGCATAACTTAGGTGAGTGTGATGCAAAATGAATGAGTCCCGGCAACACGGCCATTTTAGGTACCCATATACAATGCATAAAAAAGTAGGAAAGAGGGAAAACCCAGTGGGAAGAAAACCCCCCCTAAAAAGATAATGCAAAAGTAGAGAAAAGACAATTGTTAGGCAGTCGTGTCCTTCACCCCGAGACGATCTCGCAGGAATCGAAACTTCTGCTCAGTGAAAGTCTAGGCAAAGATGTCAGCAATCTGCTCGGAACTAGGATAGTACTGAAGATCGATGATCCCATCATGAAAGAGTTATCTAATGAAGTGCATGTGGATCTCGATGTGTTTGGTACGCTGCCGCTGCACTGGATCTCTACAAAACTTTAGCGTACTTTGATTATCGCACCAGATGACAGTTGGATGATGGACACTAATCCCAAGCTCAGATAGGAAATGTTGTAGCCAAATTGCCTAAATAGTGGCATTGACTGCTCCTCTATACTCGGTCTCTGCTGATGATAAAGCAATGGTAGCCTGCTTCTTATTTGACCAACAAATTGGGCCGGATCCCAAACTAAGTACATAACCGAAAATAGACTTGTGATAAATGGTGTCTCCAGCCCAGTCTGAATCTGTGAACCCGATGAGATTCAAAGAACAATTGCCTGCATAATGAATCCCATAGGTGATTGTCCCCTGGACATATCGAAGGATGTGCTTTGCAGCATTCCAGTGTAAGTCATGTGGCTCCTGCATGTATCTGGAAACTGCTCCGACAGCATAGGAGAGATCAGGACGAGAGTGAGTGATATAAAGAAGACTTCCCACAAGCTGGCGATACAATGTGCAATCAACAATTAGTGTGTCTTTGCCATTCTCAAGCTTTATCCCTCATAAGAAAGGTGTGGCTGCTGGCTTGCAGTCACTCATGTGAAATCGTGCCAAAAGATCCCTGGCATATTTTGGTTGAGAAATGGTAATGCCGGAATCACGCTGATGGATCTCTAGTCCAAGGAAGAAATTTAGCAAGCCCATGTCAGTCATAGAAAACCGCTTATGCAATGCAGTTTTGATATTAGTAACAGAAGTTGAACTACCCGTTATCAAAAGATCATCTACGTAGAGTACTATGATCAACAAGGATTCAATTTTCTTCAGAAAATAAACATTGGAATCAGATTTGCAGCGTACAAAATTTTGAGATAACAAATAGGAATCCATATTCGCATACCATGCTCTAGGTGCCTGCTTGAGGCCATAGAGAGACTTCTTTAGTTTGCATACTAGAGATGAATTTTGCATGTATCCCGGTGGCCGCTCCATGTAGATTTCCTCCTTGAGAGCTAGCCGAATGGAATCCATTTTTGCCACTGGAGCAAAAGTCTCATCATAGTCAACACCATGTACTTGCTGAAAACCTTTTGCTACCAATCGTGCCTTATATCGACTAACTTGTCCATTTGATGCTTTCTTGGTCTGGTAAACCCACTTGCATCTCACAAGTTTGCGATTTGAAGGTAGCGGAACCAAATCCCAAGTCTGGTTCTCAATGAGAGAGTTATATTCCTCATCCATGGAGGCTTCCCATTCAGGATGCCCATTTTCTTCTAAATAAGTTTTTGGATCAGATCCATGCATCATATAAGCATGCATGGGCATGGATGGCTCCATAGCTAAGAGTGCTTGCGGATCTTCCTCAAACAGAGGGATAGAGGCAGGATCATCAAGGATATCACTCAGGATGCGCCATTTTTGTGTTGAAGGTGGTCAAGAATCTTCAGAACTACGTGCAGAAGTATGATCTTGATGTTCAACAACTGGTGGTCTAACAGGGGTCACAGGAAGAGACTCATCGTCATCAAAATGTTGGTCTGAAGTTTCATCTACATACTCATCAATGAGTGGTGATGGAAACTTGGTAACAAGTTCATCTACTAGTGCATGCAAAATATCTTCGTCAAACATTACACTCCTTTCAATAAAGAGCTCTTCAGTGTGGATATCAAGCAATATGTACCCTTTGACTTCATCAGAATATCCAACAAACATGCATGCTTTGCTTTGAGGCTCCAAAGCCTTTCTCTTCTCTGGAGGAATACGGGCCCATACTCGAGATCCAAAAATGCGGAAATGACTAACTTCAGGTTGCATGCCAGTCCAAGCCTCAAAAGGTGTTTTTCCAGTAACAGATTTATGAGGAGATCTGTTCTGGATGTATGAGGCACAATTAATAGCTTCGGCCCACAATTTCGACGGAAGAGATCTTGCATGCAACATGCAATTAGCCATCTCTTTCAAAGATCGATTTTTCCTTTCAGCCACGCCATTTTGTTGTGGAGTGTAAGGAAATGTATGCTGCAACTGTATGCATGCTTCATCACAAAGATTCTTGATATCTTTGTTGACATATTCCGTCCCATTATCTGTGCAGAGTATCTTGATGTGTTTTCCAGACTGATTTTCCGCATGCGCTTTGAAAATATTTAGATGTTGAAAAACTTCAGACTTGAGTTTCAAGAAGTAAACCCAAGAGAATCTCGTGTAATCATCTATAAATGACAACACATATCTTGTTTTGCTCATTGAAAGCACCGGAAATGGACCCATGAGATCACTGTGTACAAGTTCCAAAGGTGAAGAGGCTCTCCATGCATGCCCCTTCTCGAATTTTTCTTGTGGATGCTTTCCAAGAGCACATCCATTACAAACACCATCTGAAAATTCAATGGTTGGCAATCCTTTGACCATCCCTTGCTTACTAAGTTGTTGCATATATCTGAAATTCAAGTGCCCAAATCTCTCATGCCAAATCCTACTTTCTTCATTTGCATGCATAAGTAGCAAAATAGAATCTGATTGAGGAACAAAATCAGAAAATGTATACAGACGAGATTGATCATTTACCTTGCCAGATGAAATCTTCAAATTGGTTTGCATGTCATAAATGCTCACGGAATCTGGGGTAAATTCCACTTTCCTTCCGCTTCCTGTGTGTGTCATCTGATATACTGAGAGAAGATTCACATAAAGCCTTGGAATATGCAAGACATTTTCAAAACTTTTATCTTCGAATTGCACTCTTCCTTGTCCAGTTGCTGCAACTGCAGAATTATCCCCCATGAGAATGGGAGGACCTGAGTATGCATGTAGAGAAGAAAAGGATTCCTTTGAAGAAGCCATATGATGTGAAGCTCCTGAATCGATGATCCATTCTTGTGGTGCAGAATGAAGAGCAATCAAAGCATGCCCGTTACCTCTTGGATCTGGTGCTTTTTCTCCAGACTTCTTCTTAGCATTCTCAGGAATGTGGTCTCCAAGATTGTGTTGTTGGAGTGTCTGCGCCATAAGATCTATAGTCTTCTTCATGCATGTAGATTCAGGATGAAAACCACGGTGGCAATAATTGCACATTGATTTCCCTTTCATTCCTTTCCTTTCCTTTGAGCCAGATGATCCATCAGGGGGTTTGGGATGTCCTCCCTTTCTTGGATCAGGATCCTTCTTCCATTTTCCTTTCTGATGGTCTTTGGAATTTGCCTTTCCTTTTGCATGCACAGTAAGTGCATGCGCTTTGGAATTTTTAAGTGTGCCCATTTTGATGAGCTTATCTTACTCATGCATCAAAGACTGAATAAAAGAATCCAGTGAGGGCATCTTCCAAGCTGCACCAGTTGTAGATCTGATTGTGTGGAATGTAGAGACAAATATTGCATACTCTGGACCAAGTTTTGATAAAATGGAAAGAATCAACTGATTTTCTTGCTTGGAATTGTCGATCCCGCATCCTTTCAGTTGAACCAACAAGGCTTTATACCTTGTGAAAAAATCTTGAATGTTTTCAAAGTTTCTCGTATCTAATGAATTTAACTCATTTTCGAGAATGTGACCTTGCATTTCATCCTGTTTTCCAAACAATCCTTCCAAAATTTTCCATACTTCATTTGGAGTTGAACATGATTCAACATGAAATCGCAGTTCCGAAGAAATAGATAAACATAGGATGCCGAAGGCCTCGTCCATGCGATTGAAATATCTTGTTTTCTCCATTTCCGATGTTGGTTCAACTTCTGTTTCCATGGTTATTCGAAATAAGCCTCTACTTCTGAGATGAAGTTGAATCTTTGGCTTCCATTCGAAATAATTATATGGAGTGAGAATTGCCGATTGTGGAAACTCCAATTTAGACTCCATTCTTTGTTGTTGCTTCAATCTTCTGAACCTGCAAATAAAATTTCTTGTGCACTGATTACAAATCCCAATGCTCCGATACCATGTAAGATTTTTGAGATACACGGATCTAAATCCGCAAAACAATAAACAAGCTTGCAAGAGAAGGAAGGAAGCAAGCAAGAATTGAGAAAAGAATGAAAAATTGATTCTACAATATTAGTTTTAGAATAATTACATAAAAGCAACTAAGTTAAGCTTATTTGTACATGCAATAACTAAAGCTAACTAAAGCTAAGTGTGTTTTATCTTATGTTAATGTGTACAAGTGCCACATGCAAGCAATAAGTTAACTGGAGCTAATCTAGGTGCATGTACACCAACACAGCTAGTCTAAGTGCATGTACACCAACAGACTATCCACAGAATTAGCATATTGAAAAAATATGGGGCCCTCCAGAATTTTTTCGTTGGGAAATCCTTCACACAGGTATGCTGCTCAAGACTGTTGGCTCCTCAACCAATCTAGATCTGCAATGCTCCTCAGACCCAAACTATGGATTCACTTATTCTCTGATATCACATGAAGAAAACTAATAAACAAATAATATACACTCATACTCGTAAAATAAATATCATAAATATTGAAAAACCAGATATGGCGGAAAAGCCCTCAGTCTTACAGCATTCCTGGCATTCTCATTATTAAAATAATCTTTATGATACATATAATGAGAATGTGAGGAACACTTTTCCGCCATGTCTAGTTTTTCTTTATTTTATGAGTGTGAGTGTGTTTATTTGTTTATTAGTTTTATTCAACTATCTCATTGGTGAAATTTAATATCAGAGGTGTCATATTACATATAGGGAAGATCACCCATCATCATATCATATTCCTAGATGTTACATATATGTCCAAGTCACTGTTGACTCTAGTTGTCACATTACCATCATAGTAATGTCAACTGTTTGACTATTGAAAGACTCTTATACTTAAGACAATCACAAGGAGGTATCACTTAGACATATGCTAAATGTCATATCAACACTTTAATGTCACTATCAAATATATTGTCCAATCCAAGTGTCAACTCACTATGTATCAAGTTCTATTGTCAGTGTTACTGACACCCACTTCCTCACTTAGTTATCAATGTCATTTATGTAATTTTAAAATGGTCCCTAGTCAAGATTATGTCAAGTTAGTAATTTAATTAATTCAATATGTCAACTCACTATCATAAGTATCACTTTCAATTCATTGTCATATCATCAAGTTTCTATGTGAGAAGTTAAGTCATGGACAAGTCTATCACAGTTTTATCACTATCAAGACACTACATTGTTCAAAGATCAAATTACTACTAAGATCATCAATATAGTTGATACAAAGGTCATGTTAGTGCTTTAAGGTTATGTCATTGGTTTTCCTAGGATAGTCACAAAAATGTCAAGAGGAGTTTAGTCATCAAGGGGTCATTACATCATTACAGTCTCATTGTTTTGCAACATAATGACAAGGCCACATAGGATATGTCACTGTGTCAAAATTTCAAGTCATGTCAAAGTCCTAGTTTTCCTAGGATAGTCACAAAAATGTCAACAGGAGTTTAGTCATCAAGAGGTCCTTGCATCCTTATAGTTTCATTCTTTTGCAACATAATGACAAGGTCACATAGGATATTTCGTTGTGACAAAGAACTCAAGTCCATGTGTCAAATTTCAAGTCATGTCAAAGTTATATCTATATATATATATATATATATATATATTATATATCAGAATTTATACAATGTATTTTCAATTCCACTAAATTTTGAAGTCAATGATTGGATTAGTGCATTTTTTAAGATAGTCGTTGATACATAATGAGATTATGGTGAGAATTGTTATCATATATCGACAACCATAGGTGAACAAACTTCCTATACACTGCTCCAAGATAGACTTCATTTTGTTGTGTAAATGTCAGGGTTTAATACTATTGTAAGAATCACTAGGATCACTAACAATATTGTTGGAACATTCCTTAAAAGATTAGAATAAATAAATAAATAAATATATATATATATATATATATATATATATATATATATATATATATATATATATTATTACTATATATATTATATATAGAGTTGAAACTCCTACAAAAACACAACTTCAATTATGACTTAATGGTTAGTTTTTCTTTCACACTTCAAATAATAATAAATGAATGAAATTTGTGCACAAAAGTTGCTTCAATGTTCAGGATACTTTGGCCAAACTTAAGTCTTGCTTTAGGTCTGTTATAAATATAATGCCATCTCAGGTCTAAGAGATAAATGCCCTAGGTAAAAGACCAAATTCCAAGAAAAATAAACTCTTGATGTTAATATATTGTGTTCCCTAGGAGGGATGTCTCAAACTTCAGATCTTGAATGGTAATTGCGTTATGGTTCGATTGCACTCCCACTTGTAATAAAACTAACTCAAGTAAATTCAAAACCAATTACAATATAATAAATTGTAACAAAGATAATCACACAATTTTTTGTTGTTTTGTGGAGATATATTCACATCTAGGCCTTCGCTCCTCCTACAATAAGACCAACTCAAAAGAAAACCAAGAGATGACACTCAAGACCTTGTGTCTTCCTGTTTTGTGTTCCTTATTCCCTAGACCTTCGTTCCTCCTTGATACGTAACTTATAATGAGATTGAACCACCAAAAAAAAAATAAACCCTTTCTTAAATTCGATGTTTTCCTGAGGAGTGTGAAATAGTCTTCCTTAGGTAGGCCGAAAAGGTGCAAAGGATATATCCAAAAGATAGTTGTTTTTTATTGTTTGTTTGAGGAGTGATCAGGGTCTAATTTTATAGACATATAAGAGGGTTTTATAAGATGAAATCTGGAGATGAATTGAGCCCCTAAAAATATTTTAGAAGTGTTGATTCTTTTTAATAAATATTATTAGTTTGTTTCCTTATGCCCTAAGGAATGAGATACTTTAGCCATTAATGGAATGGAGGAACCTTATAGGTGAAAGATACTTGTAGGCCTTTCGTAAGGTGATTTTTCATGAAGCATGATAAGGATCCTATATGTTTGAAATTGAATGACAAACAACCAATGATAGTATGCCAAATCACGATCCCTTGGGGTTTTATCCCAAAAACAGGGTCTTAAACTTCAAACCCTTATCAAACCATGAGGACTTGTGTGGCGTACTACATACCACCAAAAATATCTCTACAAGGATAATAAAATGATATGGATCTCCAAGTCAAACTCAATGTTTTGACACTTCAAAAATCCTTGACAAAGTTGGGGTACATCCTTAGTCGAGGGAACCCAAACCCTAAGACTTGGGGTTTCAACCATCCAACATTGCAGCCTTCAACTTGATGTAATCCAGACAATTCTAAGAAGCATTCATTGTTCATTTGAAATTAATGATGGGTGTTTCATTCATGCAAACCCAGTGAAACCCCACGGTTGACATCAATGACAACACCATCCATCACAGGATTTGTTTCAGATTGAAATGATTGCAGAAAAAGATAAACCAATCATTCAAATTTCTCATTCAAATACATCCAATCAATGTCTCTTTCAGTGAATTCATAAAAATATGAACAAACCTATCAACAAAATATTCTAATGATTATTTGGGTTTCATTCTAGGCTGATCATTCTTTCCAAACTGACTTTGAAAATCATATATGATGAAAATGTGATGAAGTTCCTTGACAAACAGATGGAAAGAATGGATAGATGCAACTTGAAATATTTTGCACCATTCCATGACATGGCCTCCAAGTGTAAGGGTGAAAATTATGAAAGCTACATCTTCACAATGTACTTTAAGAAACACAAAACTAAAGAAAATGATCTGTATGTTTGAGAACAGATATTTCACCCTTACCATCAAACTTATTCTACAACAAGTGATGAACTACTTCCTCGGGGACTGAAAGATCAAAACTCTTAGAAAAGCACTCTGGGATAAAGATTTGGGAAGGAGCCATTTAAAGATATGATGTCAAAATAAAGGCTCCATGGGCTTAGCTTGTCATCTACCCTCATTCTAGTGCCACAAATATGTTCACAAGCTGGAATGTATTGTCAACAAGTAGGGGGTCTCCCGGTGTGAAGTCCCAATTATACCTCACACTATTTGGAATAGGAGCCCCATCTGGTATGTAGGTATAGCTGCCATCATGTCGGTTTCACTCCCAGTCGTCAAATGAGGAGATGTTAGATCAAGGACAAGGACAATATGCTTGGATAATGGGAACAAGGTCAACCCAAGATTCACATTTTCATTGATTCATTATTCCTTTTCAATGTTGGTGTTCTTGCTACTAGGGAGAAGAATTCTATTACTAAGAGCCAATGTTAGGTGTTGTGTTAATACTTATTGTATTTTTCTCCAACAAGAAAAGATGCTCGAGTGCATGAATGCATCAGCATCATTGTTGGAATTAAGCATGGATAAAGTCTTGGAAGCTTATAACATTGATCTTTCCTACCCAGTAACACTAGAATTCTGGAGGGAAATGAAATACCCTAAGGGGCTGCATTGTGAAGAAAGGGATTCATTTTCTTGGATTGTGCGGGCTTAAGGGAAAATACAACTAGGAGTTGAGATTGTCATGGGAATAATTGAATAATTATGATAGTTGTAATTATTGTGGGATTGTGTGAGCAATGTCAAGTTACGAGATAAATATTTGTGAGATAGAGTTGGGTTAGGCACCCATCCTTATGGAATCATATAGCCTCAACTTGACGGAGGTCTATTGTAGAAAGTGAATGCGCAACACAACCTATGGTTGGCTAAATGTCCAACCTTTATAGTGTGTGGATGAATCTTTATTGTTTTATCTATCTTTATATTCCATTATGCTTATTTTGTGATATTTATCTTTAAATATTGTGAACGCTAATGAATTATTATACGACATTTATGTGAGTGTTGCATAGTTTTCTTGGTATTTGCATGAACTTGCATATGCCTCGCATAGTTTCTTCATTTTCTTGATTATTATAGATGATATCAAAAGTTTAAATTTCAGCAATAAACTAAATTTGAGGGGACTCTACCACGGAGGTACATCATGAGAACATAATGAAACAATGGAAGTGCAAGGAGAGATCAATGCCCTTGACCTTGACTTGCAAAGAAAGGTACACACAAGAAAGTAAAGTGGTATTGAGATGGCCACCATGTCCAGCAGATAAAAGAAGAAGATGCATTATTATGAAGTGTATGTTGAGGTAATCGACAATGGATGTAGAAGAATAAAGGGGGAAGATGAAAGGTTGTAGCAAAGGGCAAAGCAAATTGGGTTGGCTTCAAGAATAGAAAAGTTGTCATGATGAGATTTGGGTCTAAAGAAGAAGAGATGAAGGAATAGCTTCATGCATGGAAAGCTTGGACTGAATGAGTTTGAAAGAGAAGGGTTGGCTACATACAGGGCAAGTTTGCATTTGCAAATGAGTTCATGGAAGAAGTTGGTTCATAAGAGAATTTTATTAAAGAACAAGGCACTAATTGGAATTTTCAAACCAAGCAAGGGTAGAAAGGACTAAGGGAATAGGAAATCCAAATACTGAGCTTTGTGATAAGAAATTTTGTACAATGTATACACTAAAGAGAATAGATAAATCCTCATAAGAATATCTAATACATTGATTTTCTTATATCCATGTGACTGCTATTGCTTTTATTTTAGTTGCAATATAACTTGTGTGGTGTGACCCCAACTTGCAACAACCTTGACGAGCCATTGCATGACCTCGATACATCAATTCTATTAGTGTTGTGCAATTTTAATTATCATCACCCCTTTTGCTTGTGCTTTTCTAAAACCAATTTGGTGGAATTATTCCATACTACAAAGAAGCATTGCAAGCAAAAACTTGTGAATACTTTTGACTCTAATTGTTTTTGTTAAAACACTCCACAAGAATGCATATGTAACATTTTCTATAAACATGGGCTCGAGCTTGTGGGCTCCTCATTTTTAGTCTCTATATAAAATTGGCTAGTCCCTATTTGCGTTATTGGCTACGTGTAATTCCATTTCAACTATTTAAAAAATAGTAGTATGTAGCACATCCTAAACACAAGCACATGTGTTCGTGGGCTCCTAATTTTTTCAATCCAGATAGAAAATTGGCTAGCCTCAATTAATTTGTTTTCTTGTTTACTTTTAACACCACTTCCACTATTTCAAAAAATATATACATGTTATTTCATAAATTCTTTGTTTACTTGTAACACCACTTCCACTACTTCGAAAAATATATACATGTTATTTCATAAAAACAGCCACATGTTCGTGGGCTCCTCATTTTTCAATTCCCAACATAAAATTTGAGGTTAAATTTGCTTTATTGTTTACTTGTAGCTAGGCCTGCAATTTCAAATTTTCACTTCCCGCCAAATGAAAATTTGATGACGTTTTTGCATTTTTCATGCCCTTCATTTTATGTTTTACTTAAATTGTGACTGTCCACTCCAATATAGGGAAACCCTTTTTCAACTACTCTTCCATCTCAACTTTCATTTACTCCTAAAATGACATCATCATCTTAAAACCTATGGATATATCTTAAATCTTTACTTATCATCATAATTACAAATTACTCTAATCACCTCAATATTCACTCCAAATTCCACTAGTCACATCAATATTCACTCTTCTACCATTAACGAGAGTATGCCATGCTAGCAACAATGCTACACAAGGAGAATATAAAGCCCAAATTATCTGAACAAAAGAAGGGACTAATTGATATTTTTCCATGATGCAAAAATATTTCCCAAAGTCTAAAAAAAAAAAAAATAAAAAAAAAATAATAAATAAATAAAAAAAAAAAAATAAAATAAAATAAAAATAAAAAAATAAAATAAAATAAAAAATGAGATGGAAGGACGTTGAAGTGTGAAG
Organism: Pinus taeda; assembly: GCA_000404065.3. Lineage (NCBI taxonomy): Eukaryota > Viridiplantae > Streptophyta > Pinopsida > Pinales > Pinaceae > Pinus > Pinus taeda. Next base: position 165,301 of record APFE031411928.1, read on the forward strand.
TTTGGCTAAGGGAGTGATTATCTTGCAGAAAATGGAGATTTGAGAGTATAACCCTATATAAATAGGAATTCGGTATATATAATTAGGTATTTCAATACAACATATACAACCCAAATCATTAAAATGCACAAGAAAAAGTATATTTGATTGTTTTAGTAGTGGGCATTATAGATAATACCAGAAAATGTTGCGAGAAGTTAAGAGTATTGGTGCTATTAAAACTTTACCTAGTTACCGCAAAATTCGTTGAAATGTTGCGAGAGGATAATAGTATTTATTCTATCACAGCTTTACTTAATTACAAAAAAAATTTGTTGACATCAAGTCATTCTAAAGATATTTTTTGCCATATTTGTTTGAAGTCAAGAAAAAAAAAATCTATAAAATAGATAAAAGCCTCTAAATTTGGCAAATATTTCCTTAGGATCTCCATCGAAATGCTGGAAAATTTTTGAAATTAGTTTTTATGGTGGTAGTTGATGTGAAATAATTTTAAGTGCACCATCAAGCATAGTAGAAATAAGAAAATTTAGGTGTTTTTAAACATTTTTTTATGTTTTCCAAGATACTCTCACATGTTTCATTTCATTGATAATTCCACCAAAAATATATGAATCGCAAAATCCTTGTATGAATATGTAAAGTCAGATGTTGGACATGTCAAAAGATGAGACACTACACTACTACGTGTCCTGAGAGGAAGAACAAGGGGAAGAAGGGTACTGCAACTTCAGCATAGGTGGAGTAGCTTGCTTCACAGTTTGACAAGGACTTTGCATTTATTACTTCTACATCTAGTAGGAGTACATCCTCTGATGTGTGGTACATAGAGAGGCTTCCCACCATATGACAAGTGCACAGGAATTCTTTTCAGAGCGCTTGCAGAGAGGGCATTTGATATTGAGATTGTACTAGGAAATGACCACACTATGAGAGTTGTTGGTGTAGGGACTGTGACCTTTGAGAGGAATCTTTGCCTCCTTTGAAGGTCATGGATGTTTTGTATGTTCCGGGGATGAAGAAGAACTTGATTTCAGTGTCTGCTATGGAGGAGAAGGGGTTTGACGTCACTTTCTCAGGAGGGCAGGTATTGATGCATCCCAGGGGAGCTTCTATCACTTCAGCCAAAGTGATTGGAGTCTGCTGTGGGAAACTATACAAGTTCAGTTTTCAGTCGACAGGAGCATTGGTGGGTAGCACATCTGGTAGCACTCGCAGTAGTACCACCAGCAATAGAGATTTGTGCAAGTTATGGCACCAGAGGATGGCGCGTATGCTTCATGGAGCTTTGAGATTACTGAGGGAGATCACTATTGGAGTTCATGATTTCAGTGTCGAGCATTATGAGGTCTGCAGAGGGTGTTCTTTGGGCAAGTATACAAAGTTACCATTCCTAGTGAGCGACATCAAATCTACAAGTATACTATACTTTATTCATATTGATGTTAGTGGTTGTATGTCTCATGTGCCTTTGAGTGGTTATGAGTATTATGTTATATTCATTAATGACTACTCTATTAGGACTTGGATATATTTCCAGAAGACCAAGGGTGAGGTCTTCAATCACTTTAAAGAGTTCAAATCTCTTGTGGAAAAGCAGACAGGTAGGAAGATTCGAGTCTTGAGGTCAAACAATGGTGGTGAGTACACTGATGATGGGTTTACTAACTTTTGTGCACAGGAGGGCATTAGGAGAGAGGTCACAATTCCTTACATCCCACAACATAATAGGGTGCCTGAAAGGAAGAACAAAGCTATTGCTGGTGCTGCTAGAGTGATGATTCATGATCAGGGGGTTGCCTTTGTTTTTGTAGGTTGAAGCCTTCAGAATAGGAGTCCTCATAGAGTATTGGGGAATATGACTCCGGAGCAGGCTTTCACTGGATAGAAGCATCATGTGGGAAATCTTCGTATCTTTGGATGTCTCACATATTCTTATATCCCCAAGGAGCAGAGGACGAGGTTGGAACCCATGGAAGAGAAGGGTATCTTTATGGGTTACAGCGAGACTTCAAACTCTTATCGAATCTTCATTCCTTCTAAATGGGGAGTGGTGATTAGGAGGGATGTGAAGTTCAAGGAGGAGAGGAGATGTCGGATATCACGGGAGTATGATGAGAGAGAATCACAGACTTCTTCTTAGTAGGGAGGTCAGGTACAAGGAGCAGGACCTCAGGGTTTTGGATCGACTGGTACAAGAGGTACTTCAGTGTCAATGACATCTGGGGCACCAGTGGTGAGTTCACCGAGCACTTCTTTAGGGAGTACATTGGTACAGAGTTCACATGGTACTTCAACTGACACAAGCATAGGTGTCAGTACAAGTTCTTCGAGGACAGGTGTTGGTATAGGCACACTAGAGTCAGTTGGCAGACCTTCAGGTTTCCCAGACTGGTTGGCAAAGGATGAGGTTCCCCATGGGGAAGCTTCTTCAGGGAAGAGGAGGCCCAAGTGGCTTCAAGGCACCTTGAAGGAAGCAGAATCTATTGGTCATCCGAAGAGGGTGAACAAGGAGAGTGTGCCACCTGGGCGATTTTGCAGCAAGGCTACCAGCATTGTTGACTCTGAGCCTACTAGCTATGAGGAGGTTGCCAGCCAGGTGGCATGGAGAGAGGCTATGGTGGAGTATGCCTCTATCATTAAGAACAATGTCTAGGAAGTGGTGCTTAGGCCTGAGGGCAAGTCAATTCTGACTTCCAAGTGGCTCTACAATATCAAGCATGTTGTGGATAGCAACATTGAGAAGTTCAAGGCGAGGTTTGTGGCTATGGGTTCTCACAGATAGAGGGAGTTGACTATGATGAGACCTTCGCTCCCGTAGCTCGGTACACTTCTATTCGATCCCTTATTTCTATTATTGCATAAATGGGTTGGCAGATCCATTAGATGGATGTGAAGACCACATTTCTGAACGGAGTTATAGAGGAGGAGGTGTATGTTGAGAGAGGTGCTTGGGCGGGAGACCAATGTATGCCAGTTAAGGCAAGCACTCTACGGACTTAAGCAAAATTTGAAAGCTTGGTATTCGAGGATTGATACTTACTTGCAGCAGATGGGTTTCACGAAGAGTGATGCAGATCCAAACCTATACTACATTGTTGTAGGGGATGATCCACTCATTCTTGTATTGTATGTTGATGACTTGTTCATTACTGGGGAAGAGAGATTGATTAGAGGTTGCAAGGAGGATCTTGCTATGGAGTTCGAGATGAAGGACATTGGGTTGATGCATTACTTTTTGGGGCTTGAGGTGTGGCAAGAGGAGGGGCATATCTTTCTGAAGCAGGGGCAATATGTTGATGATGTGTTGAGCAGATTTCACATGGCAGACTGTAGTCCCATGTCTACACCTATGATCACCAACTGGAAGAAGCTTCATGCTTCAAATTCTATTTTAGTGGATCCCACATTGTACAGGCATCTTATTGGGTCCTAGATGTATCTGGTCAACACTAGGCCATATATATGCTTTGTAGTGGGTAGTTGCAAAGCACATTCTTCATTGCATGCAAGGGACTATTGATTATGGTCTGGACTATAAGCGGGGAGATGGGGTGAGGTTGGCAGGTTACATAGATTTAGATTGGGTAGGGTGTGCTTCTAACAGGGAAAGCACTTCAGGGTGTTGCTTCAAATTGGGTTCAGCATTTTTGTCGTGGTTCAATCGAAAGAAAAAGTCAGTTGTTTTGATCTCTTTTGAGGCTAAGTATATGGCTGCTAGCCAGGCTAGTTGTGAGGCTATTTGGCTTCACAAGTTGTTGTATGGCCTATTTGATCAGGAGTTGAGACTGATGGTTATTCACTGTGATAATCAGGGTTGCAATAAAATCACGGAGAATCCAGTGTTTCATGATAGGTCAAATCACATTAACATCAGATATCATTTCATCAGGGACTATGTTCAGAAGGGGGTAGTGAAGCTGGAGTATATATCGATAGATGAGAAGGTGGTCGATGTTCTCACAAAGGCCTTGCCAAGAGGCAAGCATGTCCATTTCAGGGACAAGATGGGTATGGTGAGAAACACTTTTCTCGGTAAGAGGGAGTGTTGATTTTTAATGTACCTTGGACAAGTGGTTTCCCATGGGTTAGTCTCTACCTAAGGAAAAGTGCCCAGAATAATTATTTTCCTAAGTGTGACTCTATGAATTGAAAGTGACTTTATAAGTGGTAAAGTCAATGTTAAATTATAAAGTGAAAAGTGACTTTAGACATAAAGTACAATGTGGGTACTTTATTTAATGGGTGAGTTAAAAAATAGAAAGTGAGAATTAAATACACATTTATTCTCATCCCTTAATCTAAATGACTCTAATTCATTAGATCTTAGGGTTGCCCAAAATTCATTTAGGGAAACAAAATGGGGAAAAGAAAAGAGAGACTACATTCATTCTTCATGAGCAGATTCGAGACAGGAGGCTGAGAGCTGGAGAAAATTTCTGAATGAGAAATTTGTTGCAGCAAGCTGAAGGAGTGATTTCTGGGCAAAGTTGGGCATGGAAATCAAGGCATAGAATACATCAGAAGGTACAGTATGAACAACGTTTAATGTTGTGAGTTGCACGTCATTCGAGAGAAGTTTTTGGGAAAAATTTTGAAAAAATCAGTATAGTTTGTATAGTGGTACATAAATCCATATATTTTGTATGGAATCCATACAGTACAATCTTTATACGTACAATGCATATTTTCAACTTCAAGTGGGCATGGAAATCGAGGCAAAGTGGGCACAATTTTCAAGGAGTTTTGGGCTGAAGAGATGAGTTGTATTTTATTGTTTTGTTTTGTCTGCAAATGTAATTTTCCTGAACTTGAAAGATAAATAAATTTTAAGAGCTCTCTAACAAGTTTTCCCTAGAGAAGATTGAAGGGGTTTTGCCTAGGTCTAAGTTGACCAAAAATCTGTGTATTTTTATGCGTGTTGCTAGTCTGTTGATGTCCATATTTATTTTCAACATGTGTTGACAGTCTCATGTTGTTTAATTTGAAAATTTGATTTCCAAAATTCTATATGTTTTACGTATGTTTATGGGAAAGGGAATTTCACTGAATGAGAGTGATAAGGTGAAATTAAAATCGGGTTGGGATTGCAGGAAACTTTTTAGTCATCGAATTTCAACATAAGTTGGAAGTTGGAGCCCCAAAGGCTGGAGCCCCAAAGGCTGGAGCCTCATAAAAACAATGTTGGAGCCTTGTTAAATATAGAGTTGGAGCCCTAGAGGTTGGAGCCTCGTGAAGTCCAAGTTAGAGCTCGGAAAAGTATAGGTAGGACCTTGGTGGATTGGAGATTGGTGTCTTCTAGGGTTGGAGCCCTCAACATTTTTGTATTCAATTTATTGTAAAAAGAGGATGGTGTCCTCATCTGTTCTTAATAGAATTCTTATTATTTACTTTTTGGTTGTAATTGTGAAAAATCTTAACTGCGATTAATTATAACAATTAAAGGAAAAACTTATTCACCCCCCTCTCAGTATTTCAACAATTGGTATGAGATCCATCTCCTTCATAATCAGCGTAATAGTTGGAAGAAGGATTCTTAGTCATAATGACCAATAAGGATTCAGGAAAAATCCCTCAATTAGATGGGACAAATTTTGCCTTTTGGAAACGTAGGATGAAATTTTATTTAAAGTCACTTCGACCATAAGTATGGCAATTAGTTCTAGATGGGTATAAAGTTCCACCTTCCCCACCAGCAAATTAGGACGAAAGAAAAAATTATATAGCAAATGCCAAAGCACTAAATTCCATAACATGTGGAATTTCTGATTCAAAATTTACAGCAGTTATGAACTATGAATCTGCCAAGGAAATGTGGAACAAGCTTCTTGCTATCTATGATGGAGACTCCAAGGTAATGAAGACAAAACTCCAAACTCATACAAGACAGTTTGAGAGTCTTAAAATGGATGACGAAGAAGACATTGCAGCCTTTTTCCTCTGAGTCGTTGAAGTTGTTAACTCACTCAAGGGTCTAGGTGAAAACATTGAAGAAAGTACAGTTGTCCAAAAAGTTTTGAGATCGCTTCCAAAACGTGTTGATTCCAAAGTCAATGCCATAGAAGAAATAAAGGACTTGGATACCCTAAAAATGGACGAACTTGATGGGATTCTCATTGCATATGAAATGAGAGAAGCAATCTCAAACCCTAAGGAAGTTGCATTCAAGGCTTCAAAAACATCGAAAAAAGGGAAAAAAATGTAATTATAGCAATGATCATTCTGACACTGAAACAAAACTAGCACAATTCGTGAAGAAACTAAGGAAAGAATCTGAACTCAAAGGCAAGTATCCTCTCATATGTTTCAAGTGTGGTAGAATAGGAGATTATGTTGCAAAGTGTCCTAATAAACATGAAAGCAATGATGAAGACGAATACAAAAAGAGGATGTTCAAAAAGAAAGGGTCAAATAAGAAGAATTTCTTCTCCAAACAAGATGACTCTGATGAAGAACAATTCATGATTACACAGAACAAATCAACTAAAAATACCTTTCTACTCAAAAAGGATAATGATGAGTCCGATGAAGAAGATTACTATGCTAGAAGCAGTGAAGTATTATTCATGGCATTTACAAATGATGATGAATCCGAAAGAGAAAAAGGTAATATGTATTAATTACTAATTAGTGTTGTTGACGAAAATGAGAAATTAAGGAAGAAGGTTATTTCTCTCAAAACAGAAAAGGAAGAAGCAAAAAGGAAGGAAGAATTTTTTAACAACAAACTAAAAGAAAGAGAAGAAATATGCGAAAAAATTGAAGCTGAAATTGTCTCTCTAAAGAAAGAGTTGATTCAGGTTAATAAGAGCTTGCAAAGTTCTCAAACTCTTGATACCATCCTTAATACTCAAAGACCTCAACATGATAAGACTGGAATTGATTTCAAAAGATGAATCATCAAGTTCAAAGAAGAATGCCAATGAAGAAATTCAAAGAAGTTACGCTGACATCCTTTGCAAAGAAGATAGCTCATTCCACCTAGAACGAACATCCACCTACAACAATCGAAGGAATGAAAGAAAGTTATCTCCAGTGAAGAATATTACATAAAGTCAAGGCTATCCAAATAGGTATCAAAATATCTTTCTCGGTTATTGTTTTTATTGTAAAAATTTTGGTCATCAAGCTAAGCATTGCAAGGCTTACAAGGATAATATCTCACAAAGATATAAGACCAATTATCAAAATAAGCCGCTTGAAAAATGTCAAATTAAGACATAATTCATTTGATCATTTGGTTAAGTATCATCTAGTATGTTCAAAATGCAATGATTTAAGTCTTTGATGCACAAAATTGTCCACTTATGTCAAAAAGAAAAGAAATGAAAAAGGGTGAACCCACTACAGATAAATGTGGTCTAGCTTTATGTCCTTAAAGTGATGAAAAGCAAAGGTTTGTGGATAGTGGATGTTCAAGACACATGGCAGGTGACCAAAAGAAGTTTATCTCATTAAATAAAAATGATGGAAATGTATATTTTGGAAGTGGATCTGCTAAACTTGCAAGAAAAGGGACAATTTCTCTTGTTAATGGAAAGGGAAAAGCACAAAATGCACTACTAGTAGAAGGGTTCAAACACAATCTCCTAAGCGTTAGCCAAATTTGTGACCAAGGACATAACTTTATTTTTAGTACTAAAGATTGTGAGATAAGAAAATCCTCTTCACCGAACTTGTGGGAAAAAGAGTAAGAACACCATATAACATATACATTTTGAGTAAAATTCAAGAAGAAAAATACTATGAGTCAAACAGATGAACGCTGGTCATGACACAAGCGATTGGGACATCTAAATTTTGACAACTTTGTTAAAATCAGCAAACAAGTGCAGTACAAGGCTTTCCAAAAATTCTAAAACCGGAACAAGTAGTTTGTGGCCCATGTCAACATGGAAAGCAAACTAGAACTTGCTTCAAGACTAAGGAATACTCAACATCAAAACCTTTGGAAATCATACATCCAGATTTATGTGGACCAACAAACACTCCAGCTCTACAAGGTGAAAGGTACTTTCCTCTATTTGTATATGACTATACTAGAATAATGTGGGTATTCTTTATAAAATTTAACTCTGAAGCTTTTGAATGTTTTAAGAATTTCAAGGCTCTAGTGTAAAATGAAAAGGAATCAAAAATCAAGTGTCTTAAAACAGATGGAGGAGGAGAATTTACTTCAAAGGAATTCAATGATTTCTGTAAAATACATGGAATTAAAATAGAACTTTCTGTAGCTAAAACTCCTAAACAAAATGTAGTGGAAAGAAGAAACAAGATTGTGCAAGAAATGGCGAGAACAATGTTACTAGCAGCGAACTTGCAAGCCAAGTTTTGGAAAGAATCAATTGGGGCAACAGTGTATACCTTGAATAGAGACCAAGACCAAGTAATGATAAGACTTTGTATGAATTATGGAAAGAAAGACCTGCATCAGTAAAATATTTTAGAATTTTTGGAAGTAAATGCCTTATGAAGATCAATGATGATTCACCAAACAAGTTTGATTCTCATGTTGATGACAGAATATTTCCTGAATATTCTACAAGAAGCAAAGCATACAAATGCTACAATAATCGACTACAAAAGATAGTAGAAAGCATTGATGTGAAGATTGACGAGGCACTTCTAGAAAAGGAAATTGAAGTATGTGAAGAAGATTCTATTCTTCAAGAATCTGAAGAAGATACAACAAAAGAAAAAAAGGATCAAGAAAGTCAAAAGGAACCATCTCAAACTCCACCAAAAGTAAAATTTGTTCAAAAACACCATCTAGAAAAATAGTTTATTGGTAATGAAAAGGATGGAATACAAACTCGAAGAAGGATGACAAATATACCTAAAAAAGATGATGTTGCCTTACTATCCATGGTAGAACCAGAAAAATTTTCTCAAGCCAGTAAGGATCCTCATTGGGTAAAAGCTATGAAAGAAGAAATGTTTTAAATCGAAAAGAATGGAACATGGGAACTCATACCTTGTCCAAAAGAAAAATATATTATTGGAACCAAGTGGGTATTCAAAAACAAAATGAATGAAGATGGACAGATCATTAGAAATAAGACAATGCTTGTTTGCAAAGGATACTCACAAATTGAAGGAATTGGCTTTGAAGAAACTTTTGCGCCAGTAGTTCAATTGGAAGCTATAAGAATGTTCTTGGCGTTTGCTTGTTCAAAAGGCATTAAAGTTTATCAAATGGACGTGAAATCAACATTTCTTAACGGTGATCTAAATGAAGAAGTTTACATGGGGCAACTGGAAAGCTTTGATCTAGTAGAAAGAAAATATTTCGTTTGTAAATTAAAAAAGGCATTATATGGATTAAAACAAGCTCCTAGAGCTTGGCATGCAAGATTGGATCATTATCTACAACAAGAAGGGTTCAAAAAGGGTGTGGCTGGAAGTAATCTCTACATGAAGATAGACTTGGATAAATTATTACCCACCCTTGTATATGTTGATGATCTTATTTTTGCCAGCAACAATTATGAGATGAGTCACAAATTTGCTCAAAACATGTCTAAGGAATTTGAAATGTCTATGATTGGTGAACTATCTTACATACTTGGACTACAAGTAATTCAAATTAAAGCAGGTACGTTCATATCCAAAACAAAATATCTTAAAGACATGCTTAAAAGATATCGGATGTAAGAATACGTTGTTGAGCACACAAATCACTATAGATTGCAAATTAAAGCAAAGATGGTGAATCCCCTTCAGTTGACGCAACTGGAGTTCTTTTATACTTAAATGCTTCATGACCTGATATTATGCAAGCAATAGGAACGCTGGCAAGATTTCAATCAGCTCCTAAGGAATCCCATTTGATGGTTGTTAAAAGAATTCTCATATATTTGAAAGGTACTCCTAATTTAGGCCTATGGTATCCCAAAAGCACAACACTTACTTTGACAGCGTACACCGATATTGATTGGGTTGGAAGCATAGATCATCGAAAAAGTACTAGCAGAAATGCATTCTTCATGGGAGAGTGTCTTGTATCTTGGCTCAACGAAAAAAATCATCTATATCTCTCTCCACAACTGAAGCCGAATAAATAGTTGTTACAGATTGTTGTACACAAATATTGTGGATGAAAGAAGCTCTGAAAGATGTCAACATAGAAACTAATCAACCAATCATTATATATTGTGATAATACAAGCACCATCAATCTTTCCAAGAATCTGGTAATGCACGCAAAGGCAAAACATATTCCAATCAAATACCATTTCCTCCGAGAACAAGTTGCAGAGAAAAATATCATATTGGAATATGTCAATACAAAGGAACAAATTGCATATATTTTCACAAAACCCATACCACAAGAGGCATTTGAATATCTTCACCAGAAGATGGGGGCATTTCTCTTGCATCACATTAAGACAACACATTGGCAAGGGAATGAGCACCATGATAGGGGGAGCAGCATGACAAGAAGCAGCTCGATAGGGGGAGTACGTGGACACCCCATTTGCCATTGATGTCAAAGGGGGTGAAAATGTTGGAAGAACAAAGTATTTCCATCAATGACAAAGGGGGAGATTGTTGGTCAAAATTATCATTGATGTTAATATGAGCATTGATGAAGATAATGATACATGTCCCCTTTATATGTAGACAACGTTATGACTATCAGCATACTATTAAGGATTGTCTGATGAATACCAAGGAATCATTTGAAGCACACCATTCTTATAAAGAGCAAGATGATTCGGGAAAAATCCCCCAAAGAAGAAGAAATTTGAGTCCAAAAGGTACCTTAAATCCTAAACAGATCCCCAAATCTAGAAATGGGTTGAAGTCTCTCTTCTCTCCGAAGGAGTCTTCAGAGCAAGACAACCATATTATTTTTATTGATGGTTAAATGACCTTATTTAATGATGGAATTGGCATAGGCTCATAGAAGACATTGAGCTTTTTCCAACAAGCATTTACACGCCTTCCAACTCCTCATAAGCTGAGAGAAAATGATTTTTCAAGTTGGAATATAATATTCTTTATGCTAGTCGACATGAGCCTACATGTGCAAGTCGGCTCCTCAAAAGGATGTGTCATTTCGTTAAAGGTCAAAACACGTATAAATATAAGTTTGAACTCATCATTCTAAGCATCAACTCAGTGAATAAAAACCACAGGAGCAGAAAAGAAGACTAGTTCACAACTCGTGAATTTGAAAGGCTAATAGAATGAAAATTGGAGTTGCTCTCTAATTGTGATTAGGTTTATCTTTGACTAGTGAGAGGCTCAGATTATTGATTTGTGAAGGCTCGAAGTTACAGTCTTGTGGAGCCCGAATTATTGATTTGTGAAGGCACCGAGTTACAGTCCTATGGAGCTCGGATTTGGAACACTGTAAGGCATCAGCCCTGTGATAACTAATCTGTGGAGGATCAAAAAACCTGTGGTGCCTCAGAGTTGCAAACTTGTGGACAGTGACTTGTGGAGGCTCTGTTTTAGAACCCGAACCTATGATCACAAACATGTGGATAGTCACCTTTGAAGGCTCAATTTTAGAACCCGAACCTACGGAGAATCACTCGTGGAGGCTCGGATTGTTAACCTATAGAGGCTCGAACCTATAGTAACTCAATCTGTGGAGGCTCGGACCTATGGTGACTCGGCCAGTATAGGCTCGAACATGTGATGACTCAGACCTGTAGCAGACTTTTGGAGCTCGGATGTGTGACACTTCAGACTTGAGGCTTGTAAACCCTACACACTCTTGAACAGTGAAGAACTTGTGGCCTTGAACAGTGAAGAACTTGGACTTGAACAGTGAAGAACTTGGAGCCCAGAACAGTGATGAACTTCGAGGCTTGAACAGTGAAGAACTTGAAGCTTTGGACAGTGAAGAACTTGAAGCTTTGCACAGTGAAGAACACTCCTATTCAGATCTTGGACAGTGGACAAAATTAGGAGTTTGTTGCAGTCTTGTGGAGCGATTGTTTGACTATTGAAGGAAGCCCTGAAGCTTTTGAAAGTAGGTATTTATACATCATGTTTGTTAACTAAGTTGGAAGTTGGAGGGTTGGAGCGCTAGAGGTTGGAGCTTCATAAGAACAATGTTGAAGCCTTGCTAAAGATAAGGTTGGGGCCCTAAAGGTTGGAGCCTCGTGAAGTCTAAGTTGGAGCTTGGCAAAGTACGGGTAAGAGCCTTGTGGATTTGGAAATTGGTGTCTTCATCTAGGGTTGGAGCCCTCAACATTTTTGTACTCAGTTTATTGTAAAAATAGGATTGGTGTCCTCATCTGTTCTTAATAAAATTCCTATTATTTACTTTTTGGTTGTAATTGTGAAGAATCTTAACTAGCATTAATTATAACAATTGAATGAAATATTGATTCACCCCCCTTCTCAGTATTTCAACATACTCCGCACCTAAAACAGGGGTCAACGCAGATGGGTTGTCATCTGTGAGGCCTAGGAAATGTTAATTACACCAGCAACTGAAGTAAAATACCCAATGCATAGACCAATGGGAATTATAATGCAAAACACCGCCTCTCTTGTACAGGAGCTGGCAAGTTATGCAGAAGCAGACATTGAATTTGGCAAGGGCGCCAATCCTTCACCTCTTGTATTAGCTGCGAGTCGCAGCTGCAAAATATATTAAAATCACTCATCTGGTGAAACATGATATTGATATTGCAGCACTGAATGCAAGTTGGTCGAATGTCGGCGTCTTTACCGGAAGGGTCAAACACGCAAAAACTTATTGCAAAGCTTGTAATGACTGCAGGTGAACCGACAAACCTATTCATTGCTAGACAGAATTCACAAAAGTAGCAGTTGGAAAGGATGTACCCTATCATAGAATTTGACAGCTTCAATCTGAAATTGAATGTCATTTTGACGGGTGGCTGATCTATATGACACGTCAAATTTGACGTGGAAGAATTTTGACCAGCTGTCAAATACGTTTTGTAATGCAAAATACATCCTACAGAACGTGAAATTCCAGGCCTGCTTGTAGCACCACTTCTACTATTTCAAAAATAGTACTACATATCAAAACAATGTCAGGTACCAAAATGCAGAATCTTCTTTGCTTCGATTTCCACTTCCATTAAAAGACTCTTTTGCAGTATAATAAATCTAAAATATGACATGCCATAATTAAACCGTAGGATTGCCATAAACTAACCATCAAAATATAGCCCATGCCCATAACCTTACACCAAAAAAATGGTACCAAAACATGTTTGGCAAAAAGAATAATACTTCGAAATATACATTTCATGCATTGTAAATGATTACATATATTACAGTTAATTTGCGATTCCGTAATGAATCACTAACTACCAAAAAATAACAATAGAAGGCCTGCAAAAGCAGAATCTTGCACACGTGCATCCAGATTGGGCAATGACACCATTCTGCACAATATACACTCGCACAACTGTAATTGCATATTCCGTATAACCATTTCTAGTGCTCGAGTGGCCTGCAAGACCTTAAATTCCGGAATAGAGAACGTCATATACATCGGATTCTTGGCTCCATTTCCAACCCATTCTACAGATTCTATTTTTCAATTTTATGGTGGATGCACTTGTCATTAACAAAGTGAACCCTTCTTTTTTCTTTCTGTAAATACATCGTAATTTTTGGAGCTGTCACGTAAGACATCTGGCTATAAGCTTCAGCAAATATTAGTCAAACATAACCAAAATTTAAATCACCCTTGTGTTGTATGACCCGCATGTACTACACTTGTGATATAACCAATGAAAGGGAGCTGTTCCTTTTTTTTGACAATCATTACAGAGAATATCCTGCAGAGTTGTGAGTAGGTTGTCTTCAGTGTCTTGTACTTTGACAAAAAAATATATGCTTTAGGCAGAACTACTATTATTCCATAAGCAAACAAAACACACAAGATACCTGAATCCGCCCTTGATATTCCTCAGGGAGCTCTTCTGCTGACAACAAAGCATCAAGCATGCCAAAATATACCTGTTAAGGGAAAACTCCATTGCATTAGCATTCATTCGAAGTAAAATCATAATAATGGAAACTGTTAAAACAGCATGTCAATTTTCTAATGGGTGTATAATCCTGGCGATCTCTTTTGTTAAATTTTAATTTATGTAATATCCAACGTAGACCATAAAAATGATCTAGTGCCATGTCCACTTCTTGGGATATCCATCTTTCTAATAGCCTTGATTTATCTCCATTAATCTTCAACCCTCATTGTAAACTTGTTCGCAAAATTTGTGTAATATCCAAGGGTGGCCCAAAAAAGTGATTTACTCACATTTCCACTTCTTGGGACTTCCATTTATCTCCCTGTTTTCAACCCTCAATTACAAACAATTCATCCAAAGCAATCTCCCTTGGGCAACTAAAAATGTACACTTTCACAACAGATGTAGGCATAGTCGAGTAGCCTGACAAGGCTGCAAACACTCCTGCAAGGCCCTCAATTGTTCCCATTTTACCAGAATGATAGATAATATGCAAAAATTTCAGACTGACAGAAGTGGTTTCAAAGAATCATCCTTGGAAATTATAATCTGATTGTATCCTAAAAGGCCATGCAGGAAAAAGTGGATTTCATGTCTGGCTGCATCCTCCAGGATAGAATATGTAAATAGTGTTGAGAAATCTATAGGGCAGCAGTTAGGATTACTTCTCTTTCTATGATAACTGCGTGTGATGTCTTTTTACTTTTTCTTACTTGTTAGCTTCTTCTCTTATTATTATGTTCGTTCTTATCATCAAACAGCTACCAAAACAAGAAGAACAATAGTACACAAGAACACAAGATATACGCTGCAAGCCAGGGCCAAAACCTCTCCACTTGAAAGGAAAACCCATAAATCTCTTCTCTTCTTATAGATTCTTCAATTGACGAATTCCAATACCTCTAGACCAAGACTAACACCCTTCAAAGACCAAGTCCAGCCTTCTTGATGAAGTGCTTTCCTTGTCCAAGTCAAAGATGAAGTGTTTTCCTTGTCCAAGTCAAATCCAATGAAATCTCTTCCAGCTACACAACTTCGACCCTCAGCAATGTTGAAAAGTAATTAGGTTTGGTCTTCATAATGACGTGTAATTGTGATTTTATGTAATTGATGAAAAGAAGAAAAATAAAATTATTATTGTAATGCTTGTCTCATGGGTTTCATGAGAAAGGAATTTTATTTTTAGTATGACTCCGATTGTGAGTTCTTAGGATTGGTCATAAAGTCAAATTGAGTCTATGTCATGTATGAAGGACACTCTTGGGCATGTTGCACATTTGTATGAGTCATTAAATAAGTATAAAAGCACTCCAAGACAAGCACAAGACCACTCATGCAAGTCGGCTTCAATATTGAATTAATTAACTCCTTCAAAGTGACATGTCGGCTCAAGCTCTTTCATGTTGTCTAAAAACAGAGGCAAACCACTATAAATAGGGCAGCTTGGCCCTATTTCAGTGACAGAATTTCAGAGATAATTCTGTCTAGTTCTAAAGTGAACAAGAAGTGTGAAGATCGGCGAAAGGGTCTAGAAAACAATCCTAATAACCAGCGAAGTGAGGCAAAGGGAGAGTGCAATCTGTGGTAATATTTGGATCTGTTTTAGGCCTTGTTATGAGAAACATGTGCGAAAAAAGAGGAGGATTGTTGCTGCAGTAAGAACCAGTTCACTTAGGCAGATGAGTTAAAAGAAGGTCGAGTCTAGAAGGGAGGCCGAGACAAGAGTTGGAAGAAGGTGGGTATAGAAGGCAGGTCAAGACAAGAAGAAGGTCAAGTCTAGAAGGGAGGCCATACATTCGAAGCAAAAAGAGGTCGAAGTGGAGAAAAGGAAAGAAGCAGAGGGTTGACTAAGGATCTCATCAAGGGAGGGTGTATCTTGGTCTTGGAGTGGCAAGTAAGGTCAAGGGTCTTGGTCTTGGTATTCATCAATTGGAATCTCAATAAGAAGAAAAATTTGTTCGGGTTTTCCTCCCAAAGAGTGAGAGGTTTTGGCCATGGCCGATAACCTATATTTTATGTCTCTTGTCTCTTTATGGTTTATGCATTGGTAGTTGTTTGATGAACACTAATAACCTAAGTAAAAAAAGATCCTAATCTAAAGAAGTAAAAATCACTCACGAGCAGTGACTAATAGAAGAGAAATCACATAATTGTTATGCCCTAGATTTCTCAACATGGTTTCAGAGCTAAAGTGGCTAAGTCAAGGAAGAGCATCTTATCAAGGGACACTCAAGGATCAAAGGATCAAATCTCAAGGAAGGCATCAAAGCGAATAAGTCAAAGGAAGCATCATAACCCTAGATCAAAGAAGTCTACAAAGAAGTATTGGGATCATCATCAAGAGGAAGAAGGCTAAAACCCTATATCTACTCAAGCTAAAGAGTTTTGAAGACTATTCAACCAAGGGAAGCTACATCAAAAGGCGGTGTCATCTTACTCCTTGTGGGATCAAGGATCATTCTTGAAGAAAACTACCTTCGTCAAGGAGAAATTTTCTGTCCTCTATATCATCTTCAACATCAAGGACGCAGCAAAAGGAGCATGTTATCAAGTAAAGATATTTATGCCCACATTTGAATCTGTCAAAATGTCTTTTTGCAAGGAAAGCAACAAATGGTTGGGGCTTCAAACTATTTTGCATGGAAGAAAATGACAGATTTGAATCTCATTGAAAATGAGGTTATGGAACATGTCAACGGTTCTATCACAAAGAAGATGCTCAAGCTCTTGCCAAGTATATGAAAGGGGAAGTTAGGGCTCAAAGGATTCTCATAGAATCCATCAAAGATCCCCTCATCCCATATGTATCTCAACCGGAAACTTCAAAATAAATCCATGACAAACCAGTAGAGTTGTATTCCGTAAGCACTACTGGAAAAGTCATCTCGTTAAGGCAAGAACTCTACAAGCTCAAGGGAAGATGGAATAGCCTCATACTTTATGAGGATATTTGAGATCCGGGATCAACTACAAGATCCGGGAGAACTCATGTCTGATAGAGAAATGACTACAGTTGTATTAAATGAACTACTGGATTAGTGGGGTAACTTTACTTCAAATATTTATGGGAGGAAGGAAGCTACTCCATTCCAGGATCTATGGTCACTATGCAAGATTGAAGAATCTAGACTAAAGGCCAAAGCTGATGTGGGAACAGGTGAGCAAAATCAAGCTTATGCTATAATGACAAGAAGAAAGGGAAAATTTGAAAAGTTTGGTTCTTGGAAGAAGAAAAGGGACATGACTAAAATTCAATGCTATAAGTGTCAGGAATATGGGCACTACAAAAGAGATTGTCCTAAGGTCAAGGAGGACAACAAAAGAGGAAGAGAAGAAGCCCATATAGCCAAAGAAGTAGAGAAAGCTAAAAAGAAGAAGTCCAAGAAAGAGGAAGTAAGAATTTCTATTAATGAGATAGTCTTCCTCACCTAAGTTCTTCTCAAATTCCTAAGTCTTTTGTTTAAGATATGGCTATCATGATTCACTAAATGGGATGCATCAAGGCATCATAGAAGCATTGAAAGAAAGAGCTTGGGACATTATGATAGAGAAGCATGAAAGATGGTTAGAATCTATCGAAGTCAAGGATATAGCTCTTGGGAATCAATTCATCATACATCTGTCAAAAGGAAACATCTAATGATGGGGATACTTTAGATCCTCAAGATTCTCTGATGGAATCTTCATTGAAAGGTTCACCGATCATTAGGAGAAGCAAGTGTTTCATCAAGAGTTTCAAACTTGTGGAATTCATGGGATGATGGTATGATGACATAAAAGTGAAGCAGATCAAGGGATTGAAGCTCTTTCAATCAAGGAAGCTGTTGCAGGAAGTTTGGATGACCCAAAGGAAAAATGAGGTTAGTATGCTTACATTTGATATTATGGAAGTCATCTCATATGGTTGCAGGTATCATGATCCAATGCTCTATCTTAAGAGCATGATCAAAAGAAAGGATCTCCTCCCTCAAAGAGATGCACGAATGCATGGATCACACATTCACTAGATGAAATAAACATAATATGTCCTCATATGAAGTATGAGGTGGTTGACTACAATTGAGGAACTCTAAGTGGAAACTCCCGAGAATGCAATGTGTGAAAGGAAGGAAGAGATCATGGATATGCTACCATGCTAAAGGCAATCAACATCCGAAAGACCAAGAAAACTTGACTAGGGTATCTCCATGGAAGATATGAAGACTCTTATGGAGTCTAAAAAAGAAAGAGACCCTTGACAATATATATATCTTTGGGAGATGTGTCGATATGTATCCAAGATGTTGATGAAAACTAGAAGACGTCATGACGAAAGACCATCACAAAGGTAATGTTGATTTTAATGTTCATTCGTTTATTTTTGAATATCTGGATGGGTTTATGCAGGGCTGCCAAGGGAAAATCTATGGATGTCTTCCACCACCGATGCACATATAGAAGGATGAAAGATCCTTAAGTAAACATGGCATGAAGGAAGGCTAGATATGCACTGACGAATCACTTTCCAATGATGACATGGTTGACTCATGGATGGTCAGGGCCCTATGTAGAAGTCTCAAACATGAAGACTCCTAAATAAAGAAAAGAAGTTCATGACATCCTGAGGAGGAGTTCTTCAAGTAGCTGGTTGTCCCATCATCTCCACCTAATGAGCTGTTGTAAGTCCCTAATTAAGAGGGAGCTTGGAAACAAGTTTCTTACTTGGAAGAAACTTGGAAATTCCTAAGCCAAGAGGGAGCTTACGTACATTCCTTCTATAGGAATGAGTACATTCCCTTATTGGAATAGACACATCATTCTTATCTTCACTTGGGAAGACAAAATGGAGGATTGAGTAAGCATTTGTCATCTGATGCTCATTGGGGATGTATTAGGGCATCCAAGATAAGGGTAGTCGTTGAGGAACGATATTCTTTGAGGACTAGGAATCCAAGATAAGAATAGTCCTAGTGGAACACACCCTGAGAACCCGAGTGGGGTATGTTCCGAGAGAGCCAATGATGAGAGTGTCTATACATTATTGGTCTCGCCAACATTGTGCTCAGATCTCGTGGAGAGATAGAGTTGTTAGTCAATGCCTTGCATGTGACAATGCTAGTTGATATGATGCTATAGAGATGGGTTACCAATCCAACTCTTCTTATGAGAAATTCTTCAGATTGAGAATGACCAAGTACCATTATGAATACCTCCCTAGTTAAGAGGGAGTGTTGAAAAGTAACTAGGTTCGGTCTTCATAATGACGTGTAATTGTGATTTTATCCAATTGATTAAAAAAAAAAAAAAAAATTATTATTGTAATGCCTGTCTCATGGGTTTCATGAGCAAGGAATTTTATTTTTAGTGACTCCCATTGTGAGTCCTTAGGATTGGTCATAAAGTCAAATTGAGTCAATGTCATGTATGAAGGACCCTCTTGGACATGTTACACATTTGTATGAGTCATTAAATAAGTATAAAATCCCTCCAAGACAAGCACAAGACCACTCCTGCAAATCGTATTCAATATTGAATTAATTAACTCCTCCAAAGAGACATGTCGGCTAATTACAGAGGCAAACCACTATAAATAGGGCAGCTCGGCCCTATTTTAGTGACAAAATTTCAATGATAGTTAGGTCTAGTTCTACAGTGAACAATAAGTGTGAAGATCAATGATAGGGTCTAGAAAACAGTGCTAATAACCAGTGAAGTGAAGCAAAGGGAAAGCGAGATCTGTGGTAATATTTGGATCTGTTTTGGGACATGTTTTGTGACGAACGTGCGAAGAAAGAGAAGGAATGTTGCGGCAGTAAGAACCAATCCACTTAGGAAGACAAGTTGGAAGAAGGTCAAGTCTAGAAGGGAGGTCAAGACAAGAGTTGGAAGAAGGTCAAGTCTAGAAGGAAGGTCGAGTCTAGAAGGGAGGACGAAGGTTTGAAGCAGAAGGAGGTCAAGTGGAAGAGGACTCGAGAAAAAGAAAGAAGTAGAAAGTTGACTAAGGATCTCATCAAGGGAGCTTGTGTCTTGGTCTTGGAGTGGCAAGTAGGTCAAGGGTCTTGGTCTTGGTTTTGGTTTTCCTCTAAAAGAATGAGAGGTTTGGCCTTGGCTGATAGCCTATATTTTGTGTCTCTTGTCTCTTTATGGTATATGCATTGGTAGTTGTTTGATGAAGAACACTAATAAAGTAAAGAAGATCCTAATTTAAAGAAGTAAAAACTTAAAAGCACTCACAAGCAGTTACTAATAGAAGAGAAATTACATAATTGCTATGCCCTAGATTTCTCAACAAGCAACAGAATTCCAGCCTCCACTGCATGTCTAAAATTTTTGGCCCACCCAACAACAGATGCTTCCACACATGTAAGCTTATTTTGGCCTTCCAAGACTTCCCCAGACCTTCACTTGACTTTATTTATCTTCTAGGACTTGAGGATGACCTAATGAGCCCTCCTTTGATCTTATTTCTGCACTTCTTCCAAGTCGATTTTGCAGCAGTAAAACCCTCCCCCAGTAGTAGAAACCCTAGCTTCCTTCATTCGCACGTGAGGAGAGAGAGAGAGAGAGAGAAAAATAGCCCAAACGCTTGATCTTTATCCTCCTCCTTCCTTCGCAAGCCTCTTTCTTCTTCTTCTTCGCTCACTTGATGAGAGATTGAATTGTGTCTCTGAGTTCCCTCCTATATATAGGCTTCCAAAGTGGACGAAATTCGTCAAATTAGGTCGACTTCTTTGCTAGCAGGCCGACTTGGTCTTTGAAGATTTCTTGACACTTTAAAATACAAAAAATTACTTTTACAAGTTACAATGTGTCTGTAGGGGTCTTCAACATATAACGACTCTTTTGACTTCTTGACCTAGAACTAAGCCTAGAAGCACTCAATGGGTGCTTGACCTCTAAAAGAAAAGACCTTGAGCATGAAACCCAAGCTCCAAAAATAATAATAATAATAATTTTTCTTTCATTTTACAAAATACAAGAACCAAAAGTGCATCTCATATTTATGAAGGCCGAACGTAGTTACACATTTTTCAACACTCCCTCTTAACTAGGGAGGTATTCATAAATAGTACATGGACATTCTCAATCTGAAGATATCTCATAAGAAGAGTCATATTGGTAACCCATATGTTTAGCATCATAAGAGCCAGCATTATCACATAGCAAGGCCTTGCCCAATCATTTATAGACACCATCATCATTGTCTCTCAAGGTACATACCCCACCCAAGTGTTCACAGATGTGTCCTTCTTGGATTATTCTTATCTTGTATAGCTAGTCCTCAAATAATATCAATCATCGACTACTCTTATCTTGGATGCCCTACCTCATCCTCAAAGAGTATCGGATGCCAAATGTTTACCCAATCCTCCATTTTGTCTTCCCAAGTGAAGACAAGAATGATATGTCTATCTCTCCCTCTCAACTAGGGAGGATATATCAACCAGACCAACCTTGTCGCTCCAATATACCTGCTCATCAATGGAGATATATTGTAGCTACAACACACCATCTTGTACTAGCTTTCGAATGTAGTGACACTTGTTGTTTATATGGTTTGTCTTTCCATGAAACATTGGGTTTTCAAACAATCTTATACAACTGGTGCTATCACAATGAAGGGTCCATTGGTCCTTCAAACAAGTCAGACAACAACTTCCCCGACTAGACCGCTTCTCTACTTACTTCACAGGCTGCAATATATTAAGCCTCAACACTACTTAAAGCAATCGATTCTTGCTTTCTGCTCATCCATGAGATCATGGAGGATCCCAAACTAAAACATCCTCATCTAGTGCTCCTTTCATCCTGCTCACAGCCTCCCTAATCGGAATCTGTATATCCAATCAAGTGGACATCATTCCTCCTTTCATATTTCAGGCAGTAGTGGATTGTACCTTGCAGATATCTCAGAATGTACTTGACTGTTATCCAATGATCATGCTTCGGCTCAACTTGGAACTGACTAAGAGCATTTACTGCAAAACATATGTATGGTTGAGTATTCACCAAGTACATCAGTGAGCCAATCAATTGTCTATACCTAGTCGAGTCAAGTGGGCTTGATTCGGAACTCATTAGTCTTTTCAAGTTTGTGATCATCGGAGTTGTCATTATTTTGCAATCCATCATGTCAAACCTCTTTAACATCTCGATCACATACTTCCCTTGACCTAGATAGATCTCATCAGGTCCCTATCAGACATCTGTCCCAAATACTAGTGCATCAACCCAAGATCCTTTATATCGAAATCTGTTGCTAGTTGCTTCTTGCATTCTTGGATTTGACCTTCCACATCTGTCAAGAAAAGATCATCCACATATAGAAGAATAATCACAAACTCACCTTGTACAACCTTAATGTAGAAATTTGGATCAGCATAACTCTTAGTGAAGCCCAATCTTTGTAGGTATGCATTCATCCTAGCATACCATGCCCTTCGTTCTTGTTTAAGACCATATAATGCCTTCTTCAACCTGCAAACATAAGCCTCTCTATCTTTGACTTCAAATCGCAAGGGTTTCTCTATGTAGAATTGTTAAATTTAAGGTATGTTCTATGCTTAGAGCAATTTATTTCAATTTTCACAATTAGCTCAATACTTTTCCAAATTAGCAATCACATCAGCATTAAAGTAAACTACAGATAGAACATAAAAATAAATCACAGAAGACAAGCCAAAACAAGAGGACATAAGATGTGGCACTAGCCAGGGACAAACCCCAATGTGGGGAAACCCTTGATCAATTCTTCTTATATGTTCTTCAATAGTTCAGCAGAGAGAGAGAGAGATAGTACGTTTACAACAGAAGTCAACACTTTGACTTACCTAGATAAGAGCATAGATCATCTCTAAGAAGATGACACATGAGATCAGTTGAAGACATGTTGCTTCAACTGATTCTCCAAGGTGACTCCTTCACCTATAGTTGTGTTGCATTTCGTCATCATGCTGCACCTCACCGTGCTGCACCATGCTACACCCATCATCACTATGTTGCATCTCATCATGCTTCATTCATCATGATTGTACCCATCATTGTATTGCATTATGTGCCATTGTTGCACCATGTTGCCATATTGACCTATGTGCTGGCTGCATCTTGCTTGCTTGTTGTCCTTTGCATGCTTGCTGTTGTATGCTAGATGTTCCTTGTGTTATGTAAAAAATTATTTAGTATTTAATTTTAGGTTTATTATTTAATTTTAAGTTAATTAGACGAAAAGGCACGATCATAAGATCATGCCCTTTCCCCAACGGGTGCCCGTGAAGGTATATAAGCCAGGAACCCCCACTGTAAACAATCATCATCCATCAATTAATATATATATATATATATATAATATATATATATATTTCTTTACACATCTAGAAGTTTTCACTTCATTGGTATCAGAGCGGTCGAATCCTCCCGCCTGTGATCCTCTCGCCTGTGTTGGTTTCACACATCCATCCACTGCTGGTTTCACGCATCCATCCACTGTTGTCACTATACGTATCACTATTATGTCCACTGTTATCACTGTACTTACCTTCCGCTGCCATACTCACTACCGACACCCTGTCTAAGCACTTCCCGCCATACGAATCCTCTGCGGATACGCTAAAACCCTTCGTCCATCCGCACACCGCGTCCACTTCCCTGTTCTCGCACTTCCCTTATCGGCTCCACCCATATCCGTAGCCATCGTTAAAAATGTTGTGATATTCACAAATCTTTTTTTTGAACAGTCAAAGGGTTCCATCAGTCAACGTGACTGTTCGGAATAGTAATATATATATATTATATAATATATATATTATATATAATTAATACATATATATATATATATATATATATACAATAAATTATTATAAAATTAAGATACAAATATATTATATATTATAATAATATATATATATTTACATAACTAATCTATTAAAAAGTTTATATATATATATAACGTCAATAAATTAATTAATTTCTTAATTAATTAATTTTAAAAAAAAATTAAGCTGGCAGATAAATACACGCCCCCACAAACTCGCTCAATGTCGACAATGACAATGACGGACTTCCAAAAAAAAATTGGTTGACGTGGAGCACAAGATAAATAACAACAATGATGAGGTCAATAAAAGATTAGATGATTTCCAGATCA
Organism: Pinus taeda; assembly: GCA_000404065.3. Taxonomy (NCBI): domain Eukaryota; kingdom Viridiplantae; phylum Streptophyta; class Pinopsida; order Pinales; family Pinaceae; genus Pinus; species Pinus taeda. Next base: position 189,399 of record APFE031411928.1, read on the forward strand.
AGCTTAAGGGGATGACAATATCAAAAGTCTTCAAGATACGACAAATCGAATAGAAATAAAGATGGAAAATCAACATGTCCAATCAGAGGTGGATCACAAAGAGACCTTAACATTGCTAAAACTTCTGTGTAAAAAGATGAATTATACACCCGCACAACTACTACAAGAAGATGAAGAAAATCAAGAACACAATTCATCAGATTCAACGAAAACCACAGACTCTCATGAAAAAGTTGAATCCCCAAAAAAATCAGCAACACCCCACCAAGAAATGAGTAACGCGACTCTTACAAACATGCAATTTTGGGATACCTTTACCAATCAACACCCCTTTTTCGCTCAACCATTAGCGACATACCAGCAAAGGGCAAAAGTCGAGATGCCTAAATTAACGAAAAAAACAATGTTGCATGGATAAATAAAGCAGAAGAATACTTTGAGATATATGACATCAATGATGATGATGAAAAGCTCAGGCACGCATCCATGAAAATGGAAGGGGAAGCATATAATTGGTATATGTGGTGGAAAAAGACAACACACGTCATTAGCTGGAGAAAATTTAAGGATGCATTCTTTAATAAATTCCAGGGTGTAAAGGAAGAAGAGTTCTTTTCAAAACTCATCAAATTACAACAAAAAGGAAGTGTGGACGAATACACTCAAGAATCGGAGACCTTAGTAACACGAGTACCTGAGTTATCAGAATCTCATCTAATTCAATCATACGTCTCGGGACTCAAAACCCATTTACAAGTAGAACTTGAGATGTATGACATTACATCAATAGAAGTGGCAAGACAAAAGCAAAAACAGCCGAAAAGAAATTCGAACAAATATTTCAGTCAAAATCGGAAAAAACATATTCAAGACGACGAATATCTCAATATTTGGACTCAAATAATACAAGATATGTTCCACCACATCGTCGTGAAGATGAAAAATCTAATGTGTAAATGCAAAGAATAAAAGAGGGTAAATGCAAAAGCTGTGGTGAGAAGTGGGACCCCAAACATAGATGTGCTAAACGAAAAGTACCAAAAAACCTATATTATTGTGAAGCAACCAATGACTCAAACAGTGAAGATTCATAGAAGAAACAGAAGATGCCCAAAATTCTCACCAAAATTAGATGACGGAAGTATTCTGCAAGTGTCACTATCAGCTATGACAGGCATATCACAACCTCAGACCTTAAAGTTAAAAGGACACATAAAGAAGAACAACGTAGTGGTTCTCATTGACTCTGGTAGCACACGCAATTTTTTAGATGCAACCATGGCAAAGACACTCAATATTTTTTCATTTCCCTTACCAAACATGAAAGTGATGGTCGCTGACAGTAAGAAGATTGAAAAGGTGGGGAAATGCCATAAGGTCAAATTGCAGATTCAAGACTTTAATTTAGAGTCTCCGTTCTTCATATTCAAGACGACGAATATCTCAATATTTGGACTCAAATAATACAAGATATGTTCCACCACATCGTCGTGAAGATGAAAAATCTAATGTGGAAATGCAAAGGATAAAAGAGGGTAAATGCAAACGCTGTGGTGAGAAGTGGGACCCCAAACATAGATGTGCTAAACGAAAAGTACCAAAAAACCTATATTATTGTGAAGCAACCAATGACTCAAACAGTGAAGATTCATAGAAGAAACAGAAGATGCCCAAAATTCTCACCAAAATTAGATGACGGAAGTATTCTGCAAGTGTCACTATCAGCTATGACAGGCATATCACAACCTCAGACCTTAAAGTTAAAAGGACACATAAAGAAGAACAACGTAGTGGTTCTCATCGACTCTGGTAGCACACACAATTTTTTAGATGCAACCATGGCAAAGACACTCAATATTTTTTCATTTCCCTTACCAAACATGAAAGTGATGGTCGCTGACGGTAAGAAGATTGAAAACGTGGGGAAATGCCATAAGGTCAAATTGCAGATTCAAGACTTTAATTTAGAGTCTCCGTTCTTCATGGTACCGTTAGGAGGAGTAGATGTAGTCTTAGGTATCCAATGGCTACGAACTTTAGGTACTTATGCCGCCAATCATCAAGTACAATTTATTAAATTCAAATGGGGAGGTCAGAAGTACAAATTACACGGATTCCAAGCACCAGCGAATCAAATTGTACCATCATCTCAGATGATGAAGAAGATTCGAAAAGGAGCACCCCCTTATGTAGTACAATGTCACCAATTAGAAATGTTATCTACCAATATGCCCAGTAAAGAGTCATCAGAGATACAAGATCTAATTCGGAAGAATGAAAAAGTATTTCAAGACCTACCTATGAAGATGCCGCCTAATAGGGAAATTGAGCATACAATAGAAATCAAGGCAGGGTCAGACCCCGTCAACATCAAGCCATACCGATATCCATATCACCAAAAAACGGAAATTGAGAGATTAATCCAAGACCTTTTAAAGTGTGGGATCATCTCGAAAAGTAAAAGTCCTTATGTTGCTCCAGTGGTATTGGTAAGGAAGAAGGATGGTTCATTCAGGCTATGCATTGATTATAGAGGATTAAACAAAATAACAATCAAAAACAAGTTTCCAATTCCCTTTATTGACGAAATGTTGGATGAGCTACATGGCGCAAGGTACCTCTCAAAATTGGACTTAAGATCAGGCTACTATCAAATTAGAATCAGATTGGAAGACATACCAAAAACGGCATTCTGAACACATGAAGGTCACTATGAATTTAAAGTAATGCCATTTGGATTAACCAATGCACCAGCAACGTTTCAAGCAACTATGAACACATTATTTCGTCCACATCTTAGGAAGTTTGTATTAGTATTCTTTGACGATATTCTAATTTACAGTAAAACTTGGAAAGTGCACTTGCAACATCTGGACAAAGTTCTTACACTACTTAAGGAACATCAATTTTATGCAAAAAAATCCAAATGCACCTTCGGAAAGGAAGAAGTAGAATACCTTGGACACATTATATCCCATGGTGTAAAGGTGGACCCTAATAAAATCAAAGCTATAAAAGAATGGACCAAACCTGTCAATATATCCAAGCTAAGAGGGTTCTAAGGTTTGACTGGATATTACCGAAGGTTTATTAAAAACTATGCACATATAACTGCACCTCTAACAGATCTTTTAAAGAAGAATTCGTTTCTATGGGATAAGGAAGCAGGAAGGTGTTTTGAAAAGTAAAGGAAATTATGTCTAATGCTCCAGTATTAGCAACACCAAATTTTTCTAAACCATTTATCATTGAGTGTGATGCTTCCAGATTCAGTATAGGTGCAGTATTAATGCAACAAGGACATCCAATAGCTTTTGAAAGTAGGAAGCTCAACAAAAGAGAACACCTCAAATCCACATACAACAAAGAAATGCTCGCTATCATGCACGCACTAGCTAAGTGGAAGCAATATCTTTTGGGAAGTAAGTTTTCCATTCGAACAAATCACAACAGTGTCCAGCATCTCCTTCAACAAAAAACACTTTCCGAAGAACAACAAAAATGGATTGAAAAAATTGCCGCTTTTGACTTGGAAATACTACATAAAAGAGGTAAAGACAATGTAGTAGCAGATGCCCCATCCAGGAAAGATGAAGAACCAATACTACTTGCAATTTCGGTTGTTGTTCCTAAGTGGCTTAACGAAATTCGAAGTGAGTATGCCAAAGATCCAGAAATAACGGCAATAGTCAATAACCTTCCCAACAACTCAAAATTTGAGTGGAAGAATGATATCCTATGGTACAAGGGAAGAATCTATCTAAATACAAATTCCAAGTTTAAATTTAAGATACTTAAGGAATCACATGACTCACCGTCAGCTGGACATGTATGATTCTTTAAGACTTACTACAATGCACATCAATCCTTCTTTTGGAAAAGGAATGAATCGCGATATTCAAAAGTATGTAGCAAAATGCGACACATGTCAAATGAATAAAAGTGAAAATATTACGACACCGGGATTACTTCACCCTTTAAACATTCCAAATCAAAAATGGGAAGAAATCTCGATGGACTTTATCGAAGGATTACCAGTATCTGAAGGCAAGGACAAGATTTTCATAGTAGTCGACAGACTCACCAAATATGCTCACTTTATGGCAATAAAGAAATCATACTCAGCAAAAGGAATCGTTGAAATATTTTGCAAAAATAGATATAAGTTACACGGTTTTCCAAAAGTCATTGTGAGTGATAGAGATGCCAACTTCAAGGGTAATTTCTGGAAGGAATTGTTCAACCATATAGGAACCTACCTAAATATGAGTTCCGCTTATCACCCTCAGACAAATGGCCAAACAGAGATTGTCAATAAATGTTTGGAGGCCTACCTACGTTGCTACGCTACAGAAAAACAAAATAAGTGGGCTCAATGGTTACATCTTGCTGAGTGGTGGTATAATTCCACTTATCATACGTCAGCAAAAATGATGCCATTCCAAGCTTTATATGGGTATGAACCCCCAAAATGGAAGGATTTGACTGTTGTCCAGACAAATCTACCTGTTGTTAAAGATCAACTAGAAGAAACCCAAAAAATCGTCCAAATATTAAAAGAAAACTTGAATAATGCAAGGAATCGTATGAAGCAACAAGCACACCAAAACAGAACCGAAAGAGAGTTTGAAGTCAGAGAATGGGTGTTTGTCAATCTCCAACCATACAAACAATTATCCTTAAAACAGAAAGGAAAAAACAAGTTGGCACCAAGGTTCTATGGACCTTATCAGATCAACAAAAAGATTAGCCAAGTTGCGTATGGTTTAAGCCTTCCAGAGACCAGACGTGTTCATAACATCTTCCATGTATCCTGCCTTAAAAGGGCACTAGGCAGCAATCAATCAGCGCAAACAACGCTTCCATCCCTGGATGATGAGGGAAGGGTCATTCTAGAACCAGAAGGCATTTTATCTACTAGAGAAAGAAAGCTTCAACATTGTACAATCAAGGAATATCTGATCAAGTGGAAGGACTTACGCGAAAAAAGACGCTTCTTGGGAGAATGAATCATTTTGTCAACAACATCCGTCATTACGTATGCTTTAAAGACAAAGCATTCTTTCGAGAGGAAGGCAATGTTATGTAAAAAACTATTTAGTATTTAATTTTAGGTTAATTAGACGAAAGGGCACGATCATAAGATCATGCCCTTTCCCCAAAGGGTGCCAGGAACCCCCATTGTAAAAAATCATCATCTATCAATTAATTTTAATATATATATATAATATATATATATATATATATTATAGATATATATATATATATTTCTCTGTGCATCTAGAAGTTTTCACTTCACCTTGCATGCTAGTTGTAACATTGCATGCTTGTTGTTGTATGCTAAATGTCCCTTGCATGCTAGTTGTAACATTGCATGCTTGGTGTATTTGCTGCTATGTACCATACAACTGTCCCAATGTTAGTTAGTTGTCCCTTGCATGCTGCTTTCCTTTGGAGACAGATGCTCAGGCTGTTCCCGCAGTTTTGGCAATTTCGGTGTTCCCGACAATTCCAAGAGTTCCGACTATTCCCAGCAATTATGGCTTTTATCGGCAGTTCAGAAAATCCAGAACTACCGGGAAAAGCAGGGACCGCTATAACTATCAAGAATAGCCAGAATAGCCGAATAGCCGAAACTGTCGGGAACAGCTGGAACTGTTGGGAACAGCGGGAACTGCCGAAAATTGCCGGAACTGCCGGAACAGCCTGAACTACTAGGTACTGCCGAAGCATCTGTCTCCGAAGGAGAGCAACATGCAAGGGACAACTAACTAACATTGGGACAGTTGTATGGTACTTAGCAGCAAATACACCAAGCATGCAACAACAAGCATGCTAAGGACAACAATCATAATAGGGACAACAAGCAACCAAGATGCAACCAACACATAGGTCAATATGGCTACATGGTGCAGCAATGGCACATAATGCAATACAGTGATGGGTACAATCATGATTAATGAAGTGTGATGAGATGCAACATAGTGATGATGGGTGTAGCATGGTGCAGCGCGGTGAGGTGCAACATGATGACGAAATGCATCACAACGATAGGTGAAGGAGTCACCTTGGAGAATCAGTTGAAGCAGCATGTCTTCAACTGATCTCATGTATCATCTTCTTAGAGATGATCTATGCTCTTATCTAGATAAGTCAAAGTGTTGACATTTGTTGTAAACATACTCTCTCTCTCTCTCTCTCTCTCTCTCTCTCTCTCTCTGCTGAACTATTGAAGAACATATAAGAAGAATTGATCAAGGGTTTCCCCAAATTGGGGTTTGTCTCTAGCTAGCGCCACATCTTGTGTCCTCTTGTCTTGGCTTGTCTTATGCGATTTATGTTTATGTTCTATTTGCAGTTTACTTTAATGCTGATGTGATTGCTAATCTAGAAAAGTTATTGAGCTAATTGCGAAAATTGAAATAAAGTGCTCTAAGCATAGAACATACCTAAAATTAACAAAGTACCTCTCATCTGATCAATGAGCAGGGAAATGGGGATAAGGACCATAGTAGTACTATCAATGGATGCATCGTTGTATCTACCATACTCCCTATGCTAGGATGACCTCCATTGATCTGGGATCAATGTAATTGATCTAGGATCAATATGACTGATTTGAGACACTTTCTTGTGATATTGATCTGGGATCAATATGAGTGATTTGAGACACTCTCTTACTGACTTCGGGTCTGTAAGATGAAACTGACTTCGGGTCAGTAGAGAATGGTATGAAACATTCTTGATTAATTCTTCTTCTTCATGGTTCAACAGAGCAAAGCAAAACTGAGCAGAACGGAGCAGATCAGAACAGAGCAGTGCAGGGCACTGATGGCAGAGATAGTACAATCAGACATATGGATTAGCGGATGGAGTTCCCCCTAGTTGAGAGGGAGTGTTAAAATTGGCAACTATGGCCAAACTCCATGTGGGTCATCTTATTAATGGCAACTGATATTTTTCTTGGATCCCTCTCATCGAGAGGTGTAGGATTGATCTAAAGATCATCTAATTCCGATAAATATTCATGGAGATATGAATTTATTTATGTTATGAGACAATTCGTCGAGGTCGGCCAGCAACCAAATAAACCCCACTTGTGCTCAACGTTTTAGTATAAATAAAAGAGGACTTCAAGTCATTTAGACAGGAATCTTCTTGGTGATCTCTTCCTCTCCACTTGTCTTTGGGTTTTGGTGGGAGAAGAGACCTAAAGAGGATATGCTGCCCTATAGGATGCCCTATCCTATACATTGTCATGAAGGTGCCTTCTACGCAGCCCTAAAGGAGGAATCTTGGAGCTGCCCTAGCCACAGCAAGGAAGATAGGTCAGCGAGGATTTGAAAGACATTGGAGGTCAGCTCCAAGTGCTACTAGGAGAAGCCTTCTATAAGTTGTCTAAGGGAAACCTATATGCTGTCTAGAGAAGGTCTCCACTAGCCCTAGCCGCAGTTCAACAAGTTCCACAAGCTATGCCATATTCGCAGTCAAGGAGGAGGCCAAATACAAGCCCTAACCGCTAACAGAAAGAGTCAAGGAACAGTGTGGAAGAGAGCTGCTACAGGAGGCCGAGTTTGGGAGTCTTAAGGCTGAAAGGATAGGCTGCTAGGCTGAGTAAAAGATGAGTAAAATATTGGCTATTTGGGCACATTTGGAGGAGGCCATATGCTACAGCAAGGTTGTGTGGTAGGCCACAGGCCATACCACCACAACAAAGAAATAGCATGCGTTGTTTTGTTGTCATATGCCCTAAGGCAACAACCTAGTAAGGGAGGAATTCACCTTTAGCTAGCCGTAGTCTTCCAAGGTTTGTTTGGGGCGGCTTGGAAAAGATTAAGGCCACAGGTATGTGCCCTAACCAGTCTGACACTAACAGTCAACAGCAAGCAAAGTTGGACAAGCATGGATGTTGTTGCCTATGTATAAGGGATGTTAGATCTGTCTTGATGAAGGTTGTCCCATCTTCCATCCCACATAGAAAACAGAGATCCTTAGCAATGAACCAATACAGTCCATGATAAGATGTGATAGCTAGGTGACCCATGAAATTTGAATGCATACTAAGACATAGTGATAGTGCAGCAAAATTGTATGGACAGCATGATAGCAGCAATGGTACTTGGTGTAGCAAGTACATGGTACTGCAAACACATTAGGACAGCAACAAGCATGGTGTTAAAAACACAATGGGATAGCATGGCAAGCATGGTGCAGTAAGCACATTGGGACAACAGTATGTTAAGCAAGGTGCAACAAGCACATGGTGGCAAGCATGGTGTAGCAAGCACATTGCCACAGCAAAGGTACATGATGCAGTACAGTGATGGGTACAGTCATGATTGGTAAAGAATGATGAGATGCAGCATAGTAATGACGGGTGCAACATGGTGAGGTGCAGCACATGGACGAGATGCAGCACAATGATAGGTGAAGGAGTCACCTTGGAGAATCAGTTGAAGCAGCATGTCTTCAACTGATCTCATGTAGAGATGATCTATTCTCTTATCTAGAAAGTCAAATTGTTGACTTCTATTGTAAATGTACTATCTCTCTCTCTCTCTCTCTCTATTGAACTATTGAAGAACATAGAAGAAGAATTGATCAAGGGGTTCCCCACATTGGGGTTTGTCCCTGGCTAGCGCCACGTCTTGTGTCCTCTTTTCTTGGCTTATCTTCTGCAATTTATGTTTATGTTCTATCTACAGTTTACTTTAATGCTGATGTGATTGCTAATCTGGAAAAGATATTGAGCTAACTGTGAAAATTGAAATAAATTGCTCTAAGCATAGAACATACCTAAAATTTAACATAAGGTCATCTGGAGATTTATAAATGGAGAATCCATTTGGTGGTTGAAGAAAGTTTTAGAGGCAAAATATCTTAACTACCATCGCCAATCCTTTCTCACTGGAAAAATGTCTATCATACCTTGCTCTCAAATTTGTAAAGTAATCAAAAAAGCTCTCCCTTTTGTAAAAGAAAACACATCAAGAATCCTTGGGGTTGGTCGGGACATAATATGTTATGAATACAATTTATAACAATTAGCTAAATAAAATAAATATTAATATTAAATAATTAAATATTATTTAGGTTAATTAGTCATTAAATTAAGTGAAAAGGCATGTCAAAAAGACATGCCCCTTCACGAAAGGTCACCTGCTGAGGTATAAAAGCAAGGTCCTCATTGTACATTCAAATCATCTTATACATTTTATATAATAATAAATAATTATTTTAAATACCTATGTGTATTTTTACAATTAAGTCTTCAAGCTATCAGTTCCCGTGCATCAACATAAGTTTTTATGCTACAGTGGTATCAGAGCCATGGCACACGATATAATCATGCAGGTCTTTGAACGTTGTTTGCAGCACAATGTGCCATTACGTTCACATCTTGAATGCGTTGAGCTGTTTAGTGAAATTCAAGAAACATTTCAATGTTTAGAAAATTTATTTGCAGAAGTTAAAGCATGTCAAAAGGAAATCAATAATAGGGAAAATGATAGCGACCATGGAGAAAAGGAACAAGGGGAAGCAGAAGAAGAAGATTTTGATCAGAATGATGATCCAAATGAAGGTGATGATATGAATATGGAAAATTTTGAAGAGGAGGTTATGTCAAAAGTAGATTATGATAAGAATGAAGATGATCTTAAAAATAGAGAGGACTATGAAGATGATGAAGACAAGATGGATGACGAAAGTGCTGGAAAAAGTGCCAATAAGTTTGCTGGTGTTGAGGATGAGGCTAGCACTGCACCTCTGCTTGAGAGGGTGAGCATTAGGGGCTCTCCTATGTATAAGATTGAAAGGAAGCTGGGTAAAGGTGTATTTGCACAAGTTTATGTGGGTCGTCGTGTTTCTGGTCCCAATGATCAGACTATTGGTCATGGTGCAATAGAGGTTGCTCTAAAATTTGAACACAAGAGCAACAAAGGTTGTAACTATGGCCCTCCTGCTGAGTGGGGCATTTATGCCACTCTTGGGAGTAGTCATGGTGTTCCCCATGTGCACTAAAAGGGTCGTCAGGGCGAATACTATGTTATGGTTATGGATATGCTGGGACCTAGTTTATGGGATGCTTGGAATTTTGTTGGGCAATCGATGTCTACAGAGATGGTGGCATGCATTGCTGTAGAATCTATCTACATTCTGGAGAAGATGCATTCTAGAGGTTATGTTCATGGCAATGTAAAACCTGAAAATTTCTTGCTTGGTTAGCCTGAGACACCAGATGAAAAGAGATTGTACCTCATTGACCTTGGATTAGCAACTAAATGGCGAGATAGCAGCAGTAGTCAACCTAAACATGTAGACTATGACCAAAGGCTAGATGTCTTCAGGGGAATTGTTCGATATACAAGTGTGCATGCTCATTTAGGAAGAACTTCAAGCAGGAGAGAAAATTTGAAATCTCTTGCTTATACTCTAATATTTCTCCTGCGTGGAAGATTACCATGGCAAGGATACCAGGGTGACAACAAAGGTTTCCTTGTTTGCAAGAAAAAAATGTCTACTTCTCCAGAGACACTCTGTTGTTTTTGCCCTCAACCATTCAAGCAATTCCTTGAATATGTAATAAATTTGAAATTTGATGAGGAGCCCATTCCTCTGTTCGACGTGCCCAGCAAAGTTGTGGAAAAGGTTATCGAATATTGGATATATCACGTGGATCATCCCCCGAGCGGCTTGGAGACCATACACGATATCGATACATGGGATGTCAATTTCCTCAATGTCGATCGTAGGTTCCTCTCGCAACTTACAGTGGCTGCCCACTATCTGGATGTCAAGAGTCTTTCACACTTGGTTTGCCGAAAGATTGCTGAGATAATTTAGAGTTTTGAAACCGTTGAAGAAAGTCCTTTGTCTCTCGTGCTGTTGCATATCCGCTACAGAATTCAACACTGCTACGATCTTGACGGCCTGCACTGCTGCGTCGACCTGGGCTTCTCCAAAGACGTGGTCAACTCAGTCACATGCGTGGGGCATATGTCACCTTCCCATTCGCAAATTGCTCATCTGATGTCCCAGTCCTTGTTCAACGCGTCCCTGTTCCACGCCCTAGTGCGATCCTTGCTCCTCCCACGGCCGTCACCGTTCCCCTCGCTATATTTGTTGCGTGAATTATTGAGCCCGTCAGCATCAAGGCTTGCACTTCTTTGTAGAGTCGTGTCCCCTGCTGAAAAACTATATAAATTTTAAATAAAGTTAATTATATATACATTAAACTATATATAATTTTTCAAATTATATAATTAATAAATATATATGTTTTATCCCACTAACAAAATAGAGTTTCAAAAAATAAGATAAAAAAATTTAGAGTTATTTAATATATTTATATAATATATAGAAATTTTATAAAAACCAAATAAAAAAGAAATAGAGTTAAAAATTAGGTTTGTATTTAAAAAAATAAAAAATAAATATATATATTTATATTATATATATAATATATATATTATATATATTATATTAATATAATATATATATTATATTAGTTTATAATAAAAAAAATAAAATATTAGACAACTAAATTAACAAACAAAAAAATTCAAGGAAATAGTACTGATAAGCTACCGACAAATCAATGACTAAGTTGTATACATCGAAAGCGACTAAGTGAAGAAAACCTCAGTATTAAAGCTTTGAGGACAAAGCTTCTGAAGGGAGA